>JAZFAU010000273.1:410000-516200 GCA_037178615.1 Dione vanillae
ACTATTATTGTTTGTAGCTTCACGCTTTATCCTGCAAAAACTGCAAGAATCATGTGATTCCTTTATTAATAAATTATTAAATTGAGGAATGTCGTGGCGTCTGCCTGTAAATGTGACGGTTCGTGGGTTCAATTCCCACTCAAAGAAGTTGGATTATTTCATTTGCATTTTCGTCGCTCTGGCGCGGTGAAAAATGAGCGGAGTGTCTTAACACTAGGTTCCCACAGTTCATGCAGTTCCCTCTACCTACTTTGCTATGTGCGAGATAAAGCGTGAAGCTACAAAAAAAAATGATAAAGTAATTAAAAAGTTGTATCTATCAAAAAGGCTAATATAAATGTAAAATTTTCATATTAAATATATGTAATATTTGATTTTTGTACAGTATCGAGGCTCTGTCATGGCAACAACAATGTCCTCCTGCTCAGTCGCTGATTTCTTCCAACTGCTGTTTTTCAAGCCTCTCGTAAACACTGTTGGTATACACGTGGCGTTCTATTTCTTCGGGGCCATTTGCTTATTTATGGCTCTATACGTTATAGTAGTTATACCTGAAACAAAAGCTAGGTCTTTGGAAGACATTTACTTGGACTTAGGTAAGAAGAATTTAGAGGGCAAGATAGAAAATGAAAAACAAATATCTGATAAAAATGTCATTTAATGAGTAAAAGGATGTTAAAATAGAGAATATTCTGTCAGATGACTTTTTAATGACATTGTAACTTTAGAAAAGCCATTCTGGTAAGCCAAGTACCAGGGGTAGAGATTTTATTTAATTAATAAGCAATTTAAGTGTTGTTTTATACATTGTAATATTTGAGAGATTCATAACAATGATAGTAGAAGTGAAAAAGGGTATAGAAGTAAGTTATGTTCTATTACATACCTTACCTGTTATTCTAGTTCCTACTTGTAATTTCTTCATATATAGAAACCAAAAACAAAAGCTTATATACATATACATTAAAGAGTGTAGGATGTCCACAGATTATAAAAACTTTCTAATTTGTAACATTTTTGTAACAAAGACTAAAACTTTGTATTCGTGTTTTAATATTAATTTTATGTAATGATATTTTAAAATCTATTTTTGTAAAATGTGTGAAATGTGAAATATGTGTACAAGTATTTTAAATTGTTATATTAAGAAGGTTCTAAATAATACGTGAAATAAGTCTATGATTGTATAGACGTCTATTGATAAGACTACTTCACAGGATAAATTATTATTATTGGAATAATAATGTAATATTATTTCTATTGAATTATTTTAAGTTAAAATAATTGATATTGAAAATCTTACTCATAAAAGATATACAAGTATCTGAACTATACTCGACCCTAGTTTTATGTATGAATGACGATTAAAACATATTAATTTTTTATATTAAGATTTTATTACTTTATTTTTTAATATATTGTATGTATAAAATTTATAACGAAATAAAGACATTTTTCTTTTATATTTTTTATTTTATTTTAACCCAGACATTGTAAAATTACGTTAAAATCATGGCAATTAAAAATTGCTTCCATATATTACTGATTACTTCCTTGCTTTTTATTTAAAATAAAATAAAACAACATAACGTTGTTTTAATGTTTTTTAAGGATCGTTGATTTCTTTTTAAATAAAAATCATTATATATTATTTAACCAATATTATTTTAATGATATTACTGTACGCATATCCGAGTTATAGTTATCAGCTGTTGTTATGTCACTATCAGATGTATCCGCTGTCAAAGTCAAAACTTACTAAAAAGGTTATGTTTGTTTTAGTCAAAATTTGAACGCAACGAGTAGTTTTATCTACATTTTTGTTAATATACTATTATAATTAGAAATAAAGATCATTTATTGACTTTCCGTACAGTCATTTTGTTTATGTTTGCCTTGCTAAGTGCACACAATGACATTCTATTTTAAGACAAAAATATTTGGTATGGATTGTGGCCAAAGGTTACATTTCTGATGGGTTTGGACATAAAGTAGAAGCACATTAGATGTAGACCAACCCTCCTGTGGATATGGATGAATTTAAAGTTAGAGCTGGTGAAAAAATAGGAGCTCTACATGTGAGTTATTTTATATTAAATTACTTATTTTGTCGCCATTAAATAAAGTGTTACTTTACGTAATGTTTATTTTATTTGTGAATTTGACTGTTTATTTTGAAGTCACACTATCCTATAATTAGGTTGACCCTGAAACTTATGTAATAGTGCATTTAGCCAAGACCATTTTACATTGGTATTGTGCTAGGTCATATTATTTATTGTTGAATGTACTAAATACAGCTCAGTAATGTGCATTTTAAAATATATTTTTATATTTACCTTAGTTTTTTTACTTGTAGTAATACTTTCATGTATATATAGGCCATATGAAGTTTTCAATAAGACTAATTTAAATATATAAATAATTGGAATCACTATAATTTTTATTTTTTACAAAAAATATATTTTTGATTAATATTCGTGTGATTACATTTTTATTTGCAATTTTAGAATTTGCATTGTAATAAAATTCCCTTATTAAATTTTAAAAACTTGCTTTCTTACACAAAAAAATTAACACAGCGGTTGCATGCAATCTGATAATTTCTAGAAGTTGTTGATTCCAGTTTTAAAACACAATTTTTAACTCATTTTTGTAAATACAGTAAAAAACTTGCAACCTCAATTTTGAGAAGAATGCAAAATTTTTTTTAGAAATTAGAAAATTACAACTATTTATTTAAAAAATATATTATTCTGCAAAATTGTTATAAAATAACTATTTGATAGTAATTTAAAATATATTTAATATTTTTTTTAATATAAAATATATTTATATTAAAAAAAATTATAAATATATTTAATATAATTTTTACTAACAGTATGAGCTCCCTTACGGTATATAATTTTTAAAATTTAAATAAATCAGTTTTTAGTTCATTTAAAAAAGTATTTTTATTAATAAATTTACAGATAAAATAAATATTTTTAAGTGTAAACACTATTACTTAAGACAAATTATAAACATATTTTTAGTTTACTTTTGTATTTACATGTTTTTATCTAATTTTAGGATGCTGCTGTCATAGCCGCTAATAGTGGTAGAAACAGAGTAAATAATGTTCTTGATCAAAGTGTGGAGGCTATCAGAAAGGTATTGTAATACAAAAAAGTCCATTAAGTAATTGATATAGCCGCTGAATTTTAGTTGTTGTAATCTTTGTTTATATTCTATAATCAATTTCAGCTATAATTTATACATATCGTCGTGGAGCAGAGTTTGTGGGTTCGATTCCAACTTGGTGTAGACGGAATTTTTTATTTTCATCTTCCTCACTTTAGCAACTAGACAGTTACGACGTGAAGCTATATATATTTATATTCTTATATATTATAATTAAATTAATCGTTGCCACTTTTTTATATTTTACTTTAAAAAATATAGCCTGATTTTTTTATGTATTTACGCTTAATCCCGCACATGGCAGGATAGGCAGAGGGATCTGCAGGAACCATAGGAACCGAGTGTTAAGACACTCCATTGCTTAATCTCTCCTTTCACCGTGACAAAGATGAATATTCACATTTATATCGAATAGTACTTCAATTTTAGCTTCGCGAAGCCTTCTCAGATCTATGGAACAATGATTTAGTAGCGGAAGGCAGGGCTCGGGCCTCGGCGTGGGCGCACGAGGCGGCCCGCCGCATACAAGAGGGTGCTCCGCCTCTGTCCCCTATGATATTGTATCAGGAACTTGTTGCCTTGTTTAAAGATCATAGTAAGTTGTTTATAATTTTTAAGTAATGTTTAAAGAAAATATTTTTATAATTTTTGACTGTTTTACACTAAGTATAAAAAAAATACTTAAAAGTTTTTTTTTCACATTTTTTTATGTTTTCTTTAAGTCATAGTTAGTTGTTTTTTGATATTTTATATAACTTTTTTTTAGTTATTTAGTTTGCTTGGTAGAGATTGCTACTAAGCAATAAGACCGCCTTTTGTGCGAATCTATTTACTATATAACATATGGAATTATATGTATACGTTTATTAAGAGAATATCCATCTACCTAACCAATTTCCTTGCAGTGTGGCGGCGTAGTATGATAATTTTCATATGCGGCACAGTAGTAGGGGGTAGTGCAGGTCTAGTTATAGGACTCCGGGCCGGGACCAGAGCCCCGAGCGGGCCTCACGCTAGAGCCCTACAAACGCAGACAGATCAAACTGTCATATTAGTGGAGGATGCCGTGTCACCTGGTAAGATTATTGGTTATTTTAATTTATATTAAAATTATAATTTTTTTAACTTCACGCTTTATCCCGCACATGGCAGGGTAGGCAGAGGGAACTGCAGGAACCGTGGAACCTAGTGTTAAGACACTCCGTTGCTTAGTCCCTGCTTTATCTATCCCTGTTTTCTGCCTTTTTCGAGGCATTGTGTGTTGAATGGCGGAACTGAACGCCGCGCTTTGCCTAATTTCCAGAGCGAAGAAAATGGAAATAGAAAAATTCATCTTCCTCAAGTGGGAATCGAACCCACAAACCGTTGCGTTTACAGGTAGTCCTCATATAAATTAAAATGTATAATAAAATATTATTTAACAATATAAATTTTATTAATTATTTTTTTGACATAAGCTAAATATTACGTTATGATGTCCTTAAATAGATTAATTATTTAATCGAGTTCGATGATTCGAGGAGTGGAGGGGCGATTTAGTAACTAAATCATTCCTTTTTATTTGCCCACACTTAAAAACTAAAATTGACGGAGAATGTGGAGTGTAGTGTTCAAACACTACGTTCTTATCTATTTCCATTTTTTTTCACCGGAAATAGAGAAAACAATAGAAATTAAATAGTAAAAAATCTACTTTTTCCCACTAGGGGCGGGATATGGGGAAATATTAGTTAGAGTCCAAGCGTTCAGTGTAAGTAGCACCGATCGCTCAGTGCTTAGAGGACGGGGCTCCGCCTTGAGGTCTTTGGTCACAGGATCTCAAGTCACTGTTGGGAGAGGATTTGCTGGTGAGTTAAAGTTTTTTTTATTGATAAATATGTTGTAAATTGCTATTTTTTTGTGCTGAGATAAAAAAATATTTTTAAAATTTATTTATTTCCACTATAGGTTTCTTATATCTTTTTTTTATTTTTTTATTAGCTTCACGCTTTATCCCGCACATGCCAGGATAGGCAGAGGGAACTGCAGGAACCATACGGACCTAGTTTTAAGACACTCCGTTACTTAGTCCCTGCTTACTCCGTCGCCGCTTTCCGCCGTTTTCGAGGCATTGCGTGTTGAGTGGCGACACTCAACGCCGCGCTTTGCCTTAGATGCCAGAGCGAAGAAAATGGAAATAGAAAAATCCATCTTCCCCGACTGGGGATCGAACCCAGAAACCGTCGCGTTAGCCGCGTTACAGGCAGACGTTGCGCCTCTGCGTCACGACGGTCCTCATTTCTTATGTATATATATGTCGGCGTTAGGCCAGGGTTTTACTGTTAAGACAGGGTTGTAGCTAGAGTCAAATTTGAAGTAGGGCAGCATTGATTACATGTAGGGCGGAAGTAAATAAAATATTATATTTGCGTAGACCAGTAATGTATTTTATCTTAGTTTTGGTGTTTTTAAGGTAGGGCATTGCCCCACAATTTTGTTCAATATTCGAAAATAATATAATAAAGAACTTTATAAATAGTACATTTTAATAATTAAACATTAATTTTAATACCGAATACTTTAAATACTTACTTTCGTAACAATAAAATAATTAAATGTATATTGATTTGCGTCCATATATACGTACATATACTTTAGATTCGTATATATTCTATATATTCGTATATTTCTATTTATACACATTCATTGCTATTTATACATATTTATTTCTATTTATACACACTTATTGCTATTTATATATATTTATGGCTATTTATACATATTTATTGCTATTTACACTCCTTTATACAGGTGTAGTACTAGACATAGGACAAAATGTAACAGATCTAGAAATGGGGGACGAAGTATGGGGATGCGTCAGCGAGTGGAGTGGAGGGGCGGCCAACGAACTACTCACTATTAGAAGGTATATATGTATGTGGTTTCATTATATAGAAAATAGGGTTTTAGTTTCACGGCTTACTAGTATTTTTTGTACGTCTTCATGCTTTATCTTGCACATGGCAGGGAAAGCAGAGGGAACTGCAGGGCCCGTGGGAACCTAGTGTTAAGACACTCCGTTTCTTAGTCTCTACTTTCTCCGTCCCCGTATTTTTCGAGGCACTGCGTGTTAGTGGCGGAATTCTACGCCGCGCTTTGCCTAATTTCCATAGCGAAGAAAAATCTATCTTCCCCAAGTGGGAATCGAACCCACAAACCGCCACGACGGTCCTCATTATATTTTAAACAGACACTTTTGTTAGTAAATATTTCTATATGATTTGCGTAAAATGAGTTAATGAATGTTTTTATTATTTTTATAGAGTAAATCCATACTAAAAGTATAATAGTACTTAAAGAAAATAATAATATAAACATTTGAACGCTGTAGGTTAAATTTTAATAAATAATGAGAATGTTTAATAAAAATAGCATTCTCTCTCGCCGATTGTTCTTGACGTGACAACGTCTTAAATTAGGTTGCGGCTCGGAGTCACATATGAAAAAGGTAACGTAACGATGTGTCAACTGTCACCGAACTATGATCGGTCCGCCGCGCGTATCACTTGACACGTGATAGACTTGACTTTCGCAAGACACATTACAGAAGAAACACTATCTTTCATTTCATATTTCTCCTATCATCGTCCTATCAACAAAATGACTCAAATAGGAATTAGTTAAGTTTAAGTTTACATGTACAATGTTTTATTAAACAAAATATATTTTCTATAGTTAAAATTTGTGCAATTCTTATGTTCATTCAATTCCTTGTTCCTATTGTGCAATTTAATAATATTCATATCAATAAATATTCTACCGAGAAAAAGACGTTGTCACGTAAAATTTTCGCCCGTAAAACCGACTTTACAGGCAACCATTTTATATTTTTTATAATAATCTTTGTATAAAGGATGTATTATGATTATTATCTGCAAGAACCGTATAAACTTAGTGTTAGGACACTCTGTTGCTTAGTCCCTGCTTTATCCATCCCTATTTTCCGCCTTTTTCGAGGCTTTGTGTGTTGAGTGGCGGAACTCAACGCTGCGCTTTGCCTAGTTGCCAGAGCGAAGAAAATGAAAATAGAAAAATCCATCTTCTCCGAGTGGGAATCGAACCCAGAAACCGTTGTGTTTACAGGTAGTCCTCATATAAATGGATATTATATAGGTTATGGCGCGAGTGGTCAGTGCACACGACAATTTGCAAGAAGCGTTGGTTCAAATCCCGCTGCGTTTAATTTTTTATAATATGTTTTCCTAAAGTATTACGAGGTATACATTAAAAGAAAGTCCTGCGTTTTGGCACAAACCTATTTAAATAACGATGTACGATTTTTTAAAAAAATCATTATTTATGTACATTTTTAATGAGATTAGATATATTATAATTTAATATTAAGTGAAGTCTACCGCGATAGAAATTGTCTTTATCTATATGTACATACATATACCTGATACAGCTGTAAAGATCTTTTTATTACGAGTATTTACAAGTGCAATAGAACTATTTTTTTTTAAAAAAAGTTTTTCATTTTCATTTGTGTTTGTCTGTATGTCCTAATAACAGGAACGTGTTAATCGATTTGTATGTAGTTGTATGTTCTGTACGAGTATGTTCTCGCTTTTGTGGTAGAGTAAACTTTACTTAAAATTTAGTTCTTTTTATTTTAATTGGTTTATAAATTAAAAAAAAAAGATACCTATATAAAACATTACACTACATATATTGGCATTTGTCCTTATAAATATTTAAAAAAAAGAGGATTAAAATATAATGTATATTTCTGTTTTTCTATATTTCGCTCAAAGCATGGTAGGCGCTGGGAACCGCAGGAGTGCTAAGACACTCCGTTCCCTGCTTACCGCCTTTTTCGAGACATTGCGTGCTGAGTGGCCTAGTTGGCACGGCGAAGAAAATAGGAAATGAAGAATCTATTATTATATAGAAAATAGGATTTTTCCTATTTCTAAATGGAAATCGAACCCACAAATCTTAGCGAAAAAGCAGAGAGCAGGAACAAAACAACGTGTCTAGGTTCCTATGGTTCCTGCAGTTCCCTCTGCCTACCCGTCCATGTGCGGGATAAAGCGTGAAGCTAAAAAAACAATTATTTAACAGCACTCGTGTAAGCAAACGACCTCGTCATTTGGCCGCGGATAGTGCAGCTTCACTACCCTGGTCGGGGACGATGGCTTTGTCCGCTTTACAGAGGATACAGTACACACCTAACAATTGTAAGGGGAAACGGTAAGTTCTTTTTTGTTTTACTATTTTGTATCCTTTTTTTTATGCTACTTTTTTTATACGAGTAAATCTCGTGTTAACAATATTATGGGGGATAAAAGCTTGACAGTTTAATAATTAATGTGTACAACTTTATATACGTAAAATTCCTCCCTTGGGAACTACGCTTACGTAGTACATATCAATATGCAGCTTTCTAAGAGGCTAAGAGAAAAATTTTATATGTTACGAGCTACAGCCCACAACTTACCGTTATTCCGTATTCAGATAGGAAGTCCTCTTAACACATTACAAAGATTACAAAGTGTTCTAAGATTTAACACTTCCTTAGTCATGACAGAGTTTGACACACACACACACACAGACATAGTCACACGCGCGCGCATTCACGCACACACACACACACACACACACACACACATATGTATACACTATTACTTTAGTACTAGATGTTGATTTTAATATATTTTCCAGTGTAGTTATAGTAGGGGCTAACAGTGGGGAGGGATGTGCGTTGGTGCAGCTACTGACGACGTGGGGGGCTAAAGTCACGGTGGCGGCGCCGAGACGCTCTCACAGGATTTTAAAGGACTTGGGTATGTTTTTTTAGTTTAGACACAGGATTTTCCCATTTCACGATATTTACACGTGCGCGAGAGGTAGACATGATTAAATACGGATTTCGTAAATATCTCGTACTACATAAATACTATTATTAAACGTTGTCAATCTGTCACTTTATATCTGGTTGCCGCCCTGAAGTGGAATGCATACTAGACTTATGGCGTTTTATTTTGAAACAATAATTTAATTATTGATTTTGTTTGAAGACAACATTTTTTATGTTTGACAATATTATTTGTACTTGTTTCACCAAGTTTATAAACTGTAGTTGATATTACGCTTCACACTAAGATCGTGGTAACGTTCACACCTATATATACATATATAGAAACAAAATCAAAACATTCCTAATACATTTAAACTTTTGCTATGAATATATAAATATTCTTTTAACTCTCCAAAAACCAAAGGTGCCCAAGAGTTCATAGATACGGATGGAACGAACTCCCACGTGATGCCGTCGTGGTTAGCTCTAGAGCAGTACGCGAGTCGAGTTGGACCCTGGGACGGAGTCATCAGCTGTCAGGGAGCTCCACACCCTCACCCTGGTATACTTAAGTAAGTGGAAGGTTTTAGCTTAGGGATGCTTGAGTAAGTGGAAGGTTTGAGCTTAGGGATACTTGAGTAAGTGGAAGGTTTCAGCTTAAGGATACTTGAGTAAGAGGAAGGTTTCAGCTTAGGGATACTTGGGTAAGTGGAAGGTTTCAGGTTATTGATACTTAAGTAAGTGGGGGAAAATTTTCAGCTTTCGAGTTGAATTTTTTTTTGGATTACCTATATAACTATTTATTTGTATATAGCCACGATAGTTGCGGGTTCAATTTATTTTCAAAAAATTCATAATTATCTAAAAAATAAAATTCATCATTTGAACAGAAAATGAAAAATTATACGTGAATTGTACTTGAATTTAATTTTATCTATCCTAACATCTAGAGTTCAACGATAAATAAAAAAAAATAGTACAATAACAATTAATTTAATTCTTTTTTAAAAAGACAATAATATAATCTATTTATTTTTAAAAGACATAATAAGATATGAATTAAAATTATGTTTATAGAGCAACAGCGCCCCGCAACGCCATAGTGGATCTAAACCCCAAGCCACTAATAACGGACAGGTTGCCGACGCCATTTTGGATTTCATTTTGCACTTTGTTCTACACTTATAGGACGTTTAGGGTAAGTGTCAAAATACACTTGTCAATAAAATAAATAATATATATATTGTTTTGTTTTGAACCTTTAAAAATAAATTTTAAATATTTTATCCCGTTAGATTACAAACCTTAGCTATATTATAATTTATATATATTTCAGTTAATAATTATAAAACAGTTAAATGTCTCATTTTTATATGAACATATGTAAAAAAAACTTTAAAAGGGCCATTGTGGCGCAGAGGCTTGTAGGTTTGATTTCCATTTGGAGAAAATAGATTTTTTCATTTCCATTTTCTTTCCTCTGACAACTAGGTAAAGTGCGGCGTTGAGTTCCGCCACTCAACACGCATTACCTAAAAGTAGAGATTTAGTGGAGTGCGATAAAATAAAAAAAAACTTATTTAGGAAATCGTGTAAAAGCAAAAACGTGTGAAACAAGTAGGTACCGTGTATATCGGGGGATAAGTTTTTAACTAACTTGATTTTTTTTTAATTATTTTAACTAAGCTTTTTTAAGTATTTTAACTAAGTGTTTTTTTTAATTATTTTAACTAAACTTTAAACCTTTTTAATAATTTAATTTTAATTATTTTTTATTAATTATTTATTAACAGTGGCTCTTAGGATGCGGTTCTAATACAGATTGGATGGAAGACAAAAGTCAATTACAGAAAGGTTTAGACAGTTTAAGATTACTCGTTGATTCAGCGCAACTCTCGCCTGTGTTAGATAAGGTAAGATAAGATAAGATAACAAGAAATGTAGGTCACGTTATTCTAGATCTATTATAAAAAAATAATTTTAAACTTTATAGTTAACTTTTTTAATATATAATCTAAATACAATTTCTTTTGAAGTTTTAGCGTAATTTTAGTGTTAATTCGTACTTTTTATATTTCAAATTCTAAATTGTAAAGCGAATTGAAGTTGATCGTCGTGACGCAGCGTCAGTCTGTTATGCGACGGATTGTGGGTTCGATTCCCTCTCAAGGATAATTATTTGTAACATTTCCATTTTCTTCGCTCTGACAAATAAGCAAGCGCGGCGTTGAGTACCGCTACTTAACGCGCTTGCCTCATAAGGCGGAAAGCGGGGAACGGAGTGTGTTAACACTAGGTTTCCTTTACGTACCCTGCTATATGCGGGATACAGAGTGAAGCTATAAACCTTGATAAAGTAAACTGTTTGTGGGTTCGATTCGTACTCGGAGAAAATGGAATTTTCTACTTCCTTTTTGATCGCTCTGGTAACAATTAGGCAAAAGCAAAGCGCGGCGTCGAGTTCCGCCACTCAACACGCAATGCCTCGAAAAAGGCGGAAAGCTAAGACAGAAAAAGCAGAGACTAAGCAACGGAGTGTCTTAACACTGGGTTCCTATGGTTCCTGCAGTTCCCGCTGTCGACCCTGTCATGTGCAGGATAAAGCGTAAAGCCATGGAAATATATAAAATAGAAATAACTATTTCTTTTCATATAGGTGTTCTTACCGCAAGATTTCGAGTCTGCGTTAGCGCATGCGTGCAGCGACGACGCTGTAGGCACATCTGTTATACGATTTCCATAGATCGATTTATATTTAAAATTAAATTTTATATAGAGCGCGGCGTTGGTTTGCGCCACTTAACACTTAATTTTTTCATGTTGAACTTAACATGTCTAAAATTTGGCAATTTATTAAACAAAATGGCCGTTTCTAAGAATTGATGTGTCAAAATAGAAATGTCATGTGTCTCTTTCCTCTTGCTTTTAAAAAAAATGGTTAAAAGCTATAAATTAATTGAAGGTTAAAGGCTAAATGATGTATTAAATTGAATTTAAAAAAATTATTTATAAAAAATAATAATATATAAACCTATATAATTTATTTAACGTATTTTGGTATTTTTCATTTTTTTTTCTTAATAAAATATATTTGAAATGTAACAAGTTATACGCACAGTATATTCTCGACAATATTTAATATATGGTCTGTATTTTAAAAGTACTGTCAGTCCATGTTTTATTTTGTATTAAATAATAAAAGCAAGGCAAATAATGTAGCAACTTTAGGTAAATTATACACAACATAGGGATTTGTTTATAAAATAAACATAACCTATTTATGTACATATTTTAAATTAAATTAAATATGAATTTTATAATTTTCTTTTTTTTAATGGACTTGCAACACTTTCAAAATAAATAGTTCATAGCAAAATATAGTCGATTTAATAATAGTGTATATTTCTTATTTATGTTTATAATATTCATAATTTTCTCTCAAATACCCGATTGTGTTCCATAACTAATACTTTTAGAGCATATTTTTGTTTTAATAGCTGAAAAACTCGAAATTATGAATAGATAAAAAATCACATTAAAAATTAAGTAAGTAATTAATTATTTTTGATAGCATGATTTTTTTTATCTTTATTATGTTTGTGTTAAATAATAAAAAAAATATAATAAGATTACTTTTTCCTTTGTAATTAATCTTATTTTTTTTTTAATATAAATATAGTTATCACTTAAACAAAGTGACTGAAACTAAATAATTCAATATTTAAAAAGGTTTTACTTTAAAACATTTGAAAATTTAATGAAATCAATTTTTTTTTATGTACATCACATGAAATAATTAATAAATTCTTATACAGGATTTCAATGTTTATACTTAGACTAATATAGATAAAATAAACAATGTGTCATAGCAACATACCAAAATTAAATATAATAAATGTAATCACTTTGTTTTCCATCAAAATTACAATGTTACTAAAATAGGTGCTATATTACCTTTTTAACATTTATTATCTGTCACAAATTTTTACTCTGCATAAAATGAGAAATAAAAAAAACTAAATAAATAAGCATTATCCACTTTACATGGATATATTGAAATTTTGATAATATATATTTTTTGTTATAATCCAAAGTTCTAAGCCATCCTTATGTATATTGCTAAAAATAATGTAAATTTAGTCATAATTTAGTAATAAAATGTTATTTTTTAAATAAATTGTTAATCTACAATGTGTTTTATTTATTGTCTGTTGCTCAAAATAAAAAAAAATATTCATAATCCATTCAATTTACCTCATTTTTATGTATTCTTGCTGGAGTGAAGAAATTAAATCATTAATTCATTCAATCAGTATTGAATTTCAACCCACAATTGTTCCATTAAACAGCATGATGTATCGCTGCAACAGGATGCATTATAAAACATTCATAGAATAAAAGAAATTTACTGAATATTATTTTATTACAAATAAAAAAATATATGTAATTATAAAAAAATTATGCAAATTTACAATTTTTTAAGTTTTAAATTAAAATAAATATTGACAATTAATAAGTTACATATAAATACTGATTTCTTTTGATATAAAAATATTTATAATATTCCATTAAACTTTGTTAACAAGCCATTATTTCATCAAAATTTATTCTAGACTCGTATTAATTTGAAATAATAAAATTATGCATAAAAATCTTAAATAATAGTGAATGTAGAGACTCTAGCACCATAGTTTTCACGTAAAAACTTGTATTTAAAAATATATTCAATATTCGCTATTAAATGTCTTAAAACTAAAAAAAATACACTTTATATTATTTAAGTCTTGTTACAAAAATCATATGTGTATTTGTATATAAAATATAAGTTAGATATAAAAAATATTAAATATTGCCTGGAAAACGGCAGAATGTGGGGACGGAGTAAGCAGAGACTAAGTAACGGAGTGTCATAACGCTAGGTTCCCACATTTCCTGCAGTTCCCTCTGCCTACCCTGCCATGTGCGGGATACACCGTGAAACTAAAAAAACATCCTAAATTTCGATACTTATTAAAATAGTAAAAGTGAATATTCAATTAAGGCCTAATTATTCAAGAAATTTGAGCCAAATAAAATCTTTGGTTACGGCACACTAGCCAGATTTTTAATTTTTTGGTGTATACAGCAGACCAATATTAAACTGTCACTTCTTTTAAGGCATGTTACATTGTAGAGTTATGTTAAATACCCAGCACAGTCCAAAATGTACATCTATATATGTATCAAAGAATATTTGAACTAAACATTGTCATAATAGAGATAATAATTTTAAAGTATTTTAATATAAAAGCAATAATAAAAAGAAATAATGAGTCAGACACCATTGTGACAACCCTATGCATTATATTGGTAAAGATTAGGCAGAACTTTTTAATAAACAACAGTTTGAAGAACATCCAATTACAAAAGTACTGGATTTGACAAGGTTTGAATACAGGTCTGCGGTAAATATTTATATTAAGTTAACTTACTAAATATATCAAAATTTTTCTTTAAAATTATTGTGCACTATATAAAATAAAAATTGCACTTATATATTAATAGTCATGGAGAAATTCCTAGCAGCATAACTGTAACACAGTTTACACTATTATGACTATGGGCACTCATTTTTATAACATTTTTATAACATATGCTAACATAAATACATTTAGATTGTTTGTGTATCAAAATTTAGTTTCTTAATAAATAAATAAAATATCATATAACATCGTAACTTTAAAAAATTGCTTAATATCAACACATGATATTTACTTTTTATATCTTAATAGTGTTACAATATATTAAAAGCTAAAATATAAATATATAAGTCTCAAAAGAAAAGCGCTATTTGAAAGTGCTTTTCAAAAACTTAACACTATAAACCTGTACTTCTATAAAAATATAAATTTGTAATACATATAGTAATAAAACTTGTAAAATTTTCTTATAAAAATAGTATAAAATTACATCAAAGTCTTAACGCAGTCATTGGCTTTACCATAGAGAACTCAAAATGGTTCCTACAAAGCCATGTAACAAAATCTTTAGATAAAACCACAGCACATTCTAGCATCATTAGGCAATCATTTTCTGCCCTATGAGCCTCTCTTGGCGATCTCTTCATAAGCCTCCTATAAATATTCTTTAACCTATATGATTCTTTTGGTTTCTCCTCAAACCAATTCGGTTTATCTTTAAAAGGCACATAATTACTCTTATAATTTAGTATATTCTGACTTATAGTCAATTTTTTTGGTGTACTTTCATTTGTTTTTTGAATGTCATCATCATCACTGTCAAGTAAACTAATTATTTCAATTGTATCTGATGGAATAATTTTAGATGGTGTCACATTTTTCTGACCTTCCAATATGTCATAAAAGAAATGTAGACTGTCAGAACATAGGAGATCTGCACAGAAATCTACATTTAAACTTTCAAATATGTTCTTCAAAATAGGAAAATCAAATTTTAAACCATTATGAGCTACTAAACACACTGGTTTTTCCAACAAATTTATAAAAGAATTGAATATTGTGAATACCTTTTTGTTAAAAGTTGGTTCGTTTTCTAATAATTCATTTGTCAAGCCGGTTTCTTCAGAGCAACCTGGTATTATGAACTTGCATGGATTGAAGCACATATTGACTTTATGCTCCACTCGAGGCATTAAACCGCTTCGAGTCTCCAATAAATGTGTAGTTTTAACAGCAATAAGGCACAGTTCAGTTATTTTTATCCTATGCATCTCATGCTTTGTTATGCCTGTAGTCTCCATATCCAGAAACACTATTGTTTTAATCATTTTTATATTACACCTCTCAACAATACACTTAATAACTATCTAATTTCTAACAACGAAATTGACTTTTATATTGTTATTTGTAAACATTAAAGCTCGTTACCTAATTATTTATTAACTAATGAACTATAAACACCTTTTAAAATTGTAAATGTAAAATATGTTTAGTAAATAACTATAAACTACGGACTACGTAATCTTACTAAGCTAAAAATAACAACAATAGTCATCACTCGATGATAGTAAAAAGTTTTATTTTATAGCGGGAAATCCCATGATGGGACAGATAATATTTTAATCTTTGTGACATGAATACAAATAGTGTGCTTAGCTGTTAATATGATCTCGATTTTGAGAAAAACTATTAATTTGTTATATTTCAATATTTTAATTTATTAAATATTCTATTCAATATTTAAGGAAATATATATTTTGTAATTCACTGTAATGTCTTACTTATCTTATTACAACAATATATGTCTACATTTTATATCAATATTACAATAAAACAGTAAATTATATGTTAAATATTTATACAAACAATAACTGAAATTGCTTTTGAATATTTTATTTACAAAAATATTTATTTGTCTTTATTTACAGGCACAATTTATTTTTACACACACACTTAGGTCTAATGGACTTTTTTTATTAAGTCAAGGCTATGATAGATTTTGAAGACTAGGACCCCTGATACTAAATCATAGCAAATAAACTGAACTATAAGAAATAATATATAATAACATGAATGAACGAATGAATAATGAAGTACCTAACAAAAATATTGATTATGGAAATCAAGGATCTGTCAAATATGTATAAAATAAAAAAATTAAAATGTTAGATATTTCTATATAAAATCTAACCTTTTCAGTTTAAAAGAATTTAACGTTTGTGTGTTAAAGGTACCTTATTATGATTTTTAAATGACAATACAATACACCTTGGGGATGAAATGCATGCTACTATCTGTTTCAAACATACGTTGTCAACAATGAATAATTATTATAAAGGTCTAATGACTATATAAAAAAGAAGTCCCGCTGAGTTTCTTACACCGGTTCCTCTCAGGTTTGAGGCATAACTTTAGTATACCAGTGGTAATGTTTTAGACGTTCATAAAATGAATTTTGTATTATTATTTTGAATAACATTTGAACTTTAAATTGAAAATATATTTCATAATTGAAAATGAAACTAGTGTAAGTAAATAAACTACAAAAAATAAACACAGTGGATGAAAATTTTAGCTTCATGTTATTTATAACAATAAAATACGTTATTTGGAACACACAGTGATAGCTCATAAAAGCTTTAATGACATGAGAAGAAAAGAAACTTATCGTAGCATTGTAGAATTGCGATATCAGTGCCTGGTACTAATGACATAAGTACACCTTTGACATGTGTGCAAGAAGAATGCTAGTTCAAGATTGGCTGAGATCGAAGCTAAAAATAATTAAGCTAGCTAAAAATTGAGAAAAAAAATATTTTTACCTAATTCCATTTAATGCGAAGTACTTTTTAATTTGTATCAGATATCGGTCAGGTCGAGGTCGTCTGAACTTTAAATTCATTTCACGTTTTTAAATTTGACAGATTATTGACATTTGTGTAAAGATTAAAAGACAATATTTACTCGAGATATTGTATAATAAATTATATCACGAGTATGAATCTTAATACTCTTATTTAGATAATTAATTGTATAAATATTTTGTGATCTCTACATTTTGTGATATATTTAAGTGTAACTATTCATTTTTTTTATTCCCTAGATGGCTGTTTTGGTACAATGACTGTAAATGCGACGGTTATTGTTTCAATTCCCATTCGCAATGTCTCGACAAGTATAAAGCGGAAAACGAATTGTCTTGACACTAGGTTGCCTCTGCCTATCGTCCTTTATGTGGGCCAAGGCGTGAAATAAAATAAAAAAAAAAAAATAAAAGAAAAACCTCTTTAAATTATTCGTTTTTAAAAAAAAATATCCGTTGACATTCAGATACTTTCCAAGGTCTCTATTAATCAATATGAGCTAGTGAACTTGTTGACGTGTGGCATATGCGTTGCCATGGCAACGTATGTATCGTGTCATACAGAAAATTAAATTGTCAAACATATGACAGCGTGTGTAATGTTTTATTTGCGAATTACGTGGACCTCTGGAGCTAATATAAGGTAAATTTAAATTGAAATGTGCAAAAAATCTATGATACACGAAATAATAATATATAATAAATAAGAACGCTCTGGAACCTTGGCAAAGCGCGGCGTTGAGTTCCACCACTCAACACGCAATGCCTCGAAAAAGGTGGAAAGCGGGGACAGAGAAAACAGGGACTAAGCAACGGTGTGTCTTAACACTAGGTTTCTATAGTTACTGTAGTTCCCTCGGCCTACCCTGCCATATGCGGGATAAAGCGTGAAGCTATAAAAAAAAAGGAGAAAAACATGTACAGAGACATAAACATAAATACATGCTTGATTATTAATCCATGTTGACCTCAAAAGGTGTGGTTGGATCGCACTGTACTAGATGTCTTTATCTATGGACTTAATGTCGTAATATTTCTTTCAAAACGTACAGCAAATTTGTTTTAAATTAGGTAAGTAATTATAAGATCTTTGATTTTCGCTATTTTTATACATTTTAAATAAAACAAAACAATTTTAGGCAAGTCATTTAAAGAAAAAGGGATAATATTGATAGGGGCACCGTCAGATATTGCCTCTTTAATTTTTGTTTATTGATTTAACTTACTTTACAAGTATTATAACTCAAATATAATTAAATATTAACGTTATGTAATTTACGAGAACGAGTTGCGTACTGGTAAACTATAACAGTGCTAAATTTTATAACCCTTCGGCTAAGGTTTTGTTTCACATATTAGAATACTACATAACTTAATAAAATATACTATTAGGCTATCCGCGCACTTTTGGTTAACATATATTGGAGATGATTAAGTTAGAAATTTTTTTTTTTCAAATCCAACTAACTAACGGGTAGAATTTGTTTAATAAATTTTAATTATCAATTGAACAGTTAAGTTAGAAATCTTTAAAACGATACCAAAGTTAGTAGTCAAAAACTCACTGTAAGTGTGCACAATTAAAATACTTCCACAAATAATATATACCTAACAAGTGCGAATCGGTTTCGCACACGAAGGGTTCCGTACTATCATTTATAATAGAAAATTACTTTTTTGTATTGTTATTGTTTTGTTTTAATGTTTATAATATTTGTTTTTACAGCGGCAATGGAGTTACATTATTTGTGAAAATTTCAGCTTTCCAGATATTAACATTTATGAGATACAGCCTAGAGACAAACAGACGGACAGCGGAGACTTAGTCATAGTTAGATTTAGGTAGAAAATAGAAAAATCCATCTTCTCCGAGCGGGAATCGAACCCACAAACCGTCGCGTTTACGTGACGTCTCTGCGCTACGACAATCCTAAAATAAATAAACGACAAATATATTTTTTTTAAATTTCCACCCTTTCCCCCATACATACATGTCACAGTGTAACAATTTCATCAGTATCTTTACAACTTAAAACATTTAATCCGTACTAAAATGTGAAATATGATATATTATAAACAATATTTGCTTCATACAAAGTAATAAAGACATACAGTAAACGGATTACAAGCAACTACTAATTACACATGACATTACATCGTTATCGGCGTACAACACTAACATTTGTTTAAAACGTCCGCATCTCATATTTATTTTAAACGTCCGCAGCGTATATTTACGTGATTGTATAGAAAAATTATGTGATTTGTATTGAAAAAAATACTGACATATATATGTATATATATCGATTCAAGCCATGGTGACGTGACAGCACACTGTCTGTATGTAAATGCGACGTTAATAGGTTCGATTCCTATTTTGGGAGAATGGATTGTTTTCAATATTATCTCGCTTTGGTAAGAATAGAAAACACGGCGTTAAGTTCCGCCACTCAATACGCAAGTTATGTAATTAAATAATTGGGAATGGCGTGGAACCATAAGTTTTTTTTTCTACTTACCAGGGAAATAGCGTATGGTTGAAAAGTAAAGTAGGGTTTTATAAATTAACTTAAGCTTACTTAATCTACATGGAATAGAATGATGGAAATAGTTTCATTTTTCATTTTTTTTTATAAATATGCTACAACAGAAAAAAAACCATTGATGTTGTTGTAAAGATCAAGCAGTACTACAAGAAAACAGAAAAATATGAACACAGCGTGATATGAAGCTGTGCTTCTTGCAAACCGTAAAAACTCTGACCACTAAGCCATGCGTTCAGTGATCAGAGCGCTTGCACCAGTTGCGAGAGACACGCGTTTAAATCCCGCTGCATTTAAATATTTATATGTTTTCTTTAAGTATTTATTCTTTTCATAGTGTGGATTAACACTTTAAAAATCATATAAATAAGATCAAACAAATTAAATAGAGGAGGGTGAATCTCATGATATGGGATACTACAAAAAAAAAACAATAACAAAAATAATAATAATCAAGTTTTCCAAGCAAGAAACAGTAGAAAGCAAAGAGAATTTTGAGTGAATATAAGAATTAAAAGAAATTAACAGATCCACAAGGAAAGGAAAACATAGTCACGACACGATACCTGAAGGAGGAAGCGGCGTCCTGCGACTCTTGTCCTACGCAAAAAATATTAATAACTAGCTGACCCGTGCCCACTTCGTTGGGCATAATCTTAATAATCATTTTTTAGTACAGAGTGTTATGTTTCAATTTCTTATTGCCAAAAGGTGAGTTATACGTAGGTATAGTTTGTATTTGCATGCTAATACAAAATTCGAAAGTAACTCTGTCCGAAAGAAAAAAAACACCTTTTCTGCGGGATTTGCAATAAACGAATTCCATGAGTACCAAGTGATGGGAAAAATTACTCTGGTTTTGGTAATTTTAATTGTTCAAAATTTCTCTGTAAACTGTATTGGTCTCTGTAACTGTATGTTACCATTTGGAAGTAAAATATATTGTCTATCAGGAGATCCAACCCGAGATAAGCCAACATATAACTGTCCATGGGAAAGACACGGCTTTCTCATGTCAATGCCCACCACCAAGAGAATGTTTGACCTTGGGACTTGTTAATAGTGAAGGCAAAAGAGATCTTCACTAAAAACTGTACCCTTTTAAACGGTATGGGTAAATCAGTGGGAATCATGGGTATATAATAATTAATAGGAATACATAAGAGAATACACATGTTTCACTCCATTATACGGCCTCCAACTCTAAATATAAGTTAACTCCTGTTTAGCACGTTGTGGACTACAACTTACATTACCTTTTACCTAAGTTACAATGGCCTATTGTCAACTACTCATGACCAATTAGAAAGTATCGTTTTTTCCCGATGCAAGGCCGTTAGTCGTTGAGGAGTTGTTCTGGAACTCCATCATCAGCTAGACTTCATCACATGCATGTTGACTAATATCAATTGCTTAGCGACTATGTTAAAGAAATAGAACCAAATCCGTAAAACAGTTACTTATTATTAAGTTCTCATGACCATTTGTGGTCTTCATCAACAGTTCCACTTCATCAAATGTTATTTTTCGTGAGAAAATGACCAAGATTCTTTGAAAAAAACCGAAATCACTATAGGTGTGCCTATAAAATTTAAGGAGTTCCCTCGTTTCCAGGATCCCATCACCAGAGTTTGATTTTTTATATAGCCTATGACACTCAGCAATCTTATAATATAAAAACAAACACACAAACTTTACCTCTTTATATAATAGTATAGAAGTATAGATAATAAACCTATATACATGTATAGTATATAATATATAATAGATAGATAGATAGAGAATAGATATATATATATACATATATAATATATAATAGCAGTAAATGAAGTACATTAAAAATAAAAAAAAACGTTAATTGGGTCACTTAATATAATATATAAATAATAGAAGTTAATAACCACTCGGTTGGCATTAGCTTACGTATCGGTATTTGTATGTTTATTTGTCCTCCAATTAATCAAAAACTACATAAACAAATTTTCTGTACCTACAGTCATAGCTTACAGGCAAGATCAGCATAATTCGGCCATAATGTATAATCTTTTAAAAAAAAAATATTTAAAAATCTCAGTGTCTCTCTCTCTCACACCGTCTCTCTCCTTCTCTCTATTTATATCGATATATGAGGTTAAAATAGCTTGAAGCCGAAATTGACATCAAGAGCTGCAAATGTCTATTAGGTTTTCTAAGAAAAAATAAAAAATATCGGCCAAGTGCAAGTAGTATTCCCAAACCTTGAGTTCCGTATCTATTTTAATATTAAAGGTATTTCGCTGGAGAACACACTACTCATAAAAATTGACCAATTTATATTTGCTGTCGTATTCAATCATTTTGTTTGTATATGTATGTATATTAACTATAAATATAAGTTTGTTATGGTTTCAAAGAAACCCGAGGTTTTAATGTTTATATATACTGTAAGTTCTTTCTTTTCGTCATATTTTATAAACCATTACAGTGAAATAGAACTGTTAAGAGTCGACAAACTTACGTTTGCGGTCGCATGCATTCATTTTGTATGAAATGAACTGCAAAAGCTGGTAACGATTTCTTTCTGGAATATATCAATAAATTTAAAAATAATTGGATTTTTTTCTGTTACACTCGCAGGTATATAAGTTATAGTTAAGCTATACGTTTTGACTTATTGCCAATTTTTTATGGCTCTAGGACGACGGGGTGTAGACTTAAGTATCGATTACACAGCGTTTTTCATAAAATTCAAATAATAAGCATAAACACTCAACACTCGTCTTCTGATTGCGTTGACTTAGAAGCTTCATTTTTTTCTTTGAAACTTCATATTTTATAATAATTTCAGCTTGATTCTTTGACATGATCTGACTATTTTCTCATTTAAGAAAGAAGGAGAAAATTTATCTTGATAAGAAATGACAGACACAAAATAATTCTAAAGAAACGGGATACCTTTTAATGATTTTTAAAGTGTGAAAAAAACTGAGGATAGACAAAATACTCAAAAACAACATATAAAAATTTGAACACAGCGGGATTTGAACCTGTGCCCTTTTCCGAACCGTGGAAGCGTTTTGCCCACTCAACTTTAGTTCCACTCAACTCCGCACGAAAACGGGGATGGAGGAAGCAAGGACTTAGCAACGGAGTGTCTTAACACTAGGTTCGTGTGGTTCCTGCAATTCCCAGGGGGCAGATCCCCATGTGCGGGATAAAGCGTGAAGCTAAAAAAAATCATTTAATATGATCATTATTTGAAAGATCCAAATATCTTTTTTTGTGTAATACATAAAAATATTATTAGCACTCTCAATGTTAAAAATAGTAACAGAGTGTATATAGGAAGCGGCGAGTGACTAACGTCAAAATTATATTTTGAGAATTTATTAATAATATATATTAATTTAAAGTTATTATTAATAATATAAATTGAATTAAAATTGATATATTATATATGATAATCTTTGTATTTAATTGACCGAGTCAAGTTAAACTGCCATTGTTGAGTGGAAAAATCGTTAAAATAAAAAAAATCACAACAAGCCGTCGTGGCACAGTATCCGACTGTAAGCACGATGGTGTCGGGTTCAAATATTATTCGGGAAAAATTAATTTATTTCATTTTCTCAATCAAGATCTTAAGTCTCAAAATTAGGTGGAAATGTTTAATAGTAGATAATGTAGGTTTTTAAAATAATAAAAAACCTTTCCAAATCATTATCTGTTAAGTTGATTTTTTCTAACATAAATTATGTTGATGTAATTTTTTTTGTGCGATAAATTTCAAAATAATTTCATATTTTTAAGTCCATTAACAAAATACTAAAATACAAAAAATAACTTAAAAAAATTGCTTTTTGTTTATCAGGAACCTCTGAATTATCATGAAACTTTTCCTGAAAGATTGGTAATAAGCTATATAAGTACTTATGTGATATTTTCATGACGTTAATCTTGAAAGTTTTACGTAAGACATTTCAAAGATAATTATGTAAATATTTTGTGTGACAATTAAATAACTGTAAATAAAAATGATAGATAGCTTTTTATATGACATACATACTTAATATAACAATTACAATGACGGCTTATTTAATATTTGATTATATATTTATATAAAGCTCGGCCGGTTATAGTTAGATTTGCCACGCAATATCTCGTAATATGGAACTTTTTAGGTAATTTGGAAAAGCGGAGAGTTGATTATCTATGCGAAATAATGCGTAAATTAAAAAAAACGAGTGTTAGTGACGTCTTAGTCACGATCGAGGAAATAATATAAATACAATAATAGATAAAAAAAATTAAATATAAATAAAAATCTTTAAATTTCTGCCATAACTTTAAATTGTTATAATTTAAGGAAACTTTCCTGGATATTTAGGTTAAATATTCATATTGAGATTAGTTGTCAGGTAAACCTACCCTAACCTATCCATTCGTCCGTGATTGCATAACCAGTTCCTTTTAATAATTATACTATAATATTGCGTTACAGATTATAGTTACGTAAATCATAGACACTAAACTTTCTTTTTTTTTATATTGAATGTCGTTGCATAGAATTTTTAAAAAGTAAATTTAAAAAAGTACAAAAAAGTAAAAAATTGTTTAAAGTTTAAATTCCTTGATTTATGCATTGCTCCATCAAAGTTTTTTGTTTAATTTAAACATATAATCCATATAATATATTATAGTTTGGGAACACTTTCTATGTATATAATTTACAACGGGGACGGAGAAAGCAGGGACTAAGCAACGGAGTGTCTTAACACTAGGTTCTTATGGTCCCTGCAGTTCTCTCTGTCTACCCTATCATGCGAGGAAAAAGCGTGAAGACATATTATAATGTATGTTAGAAACCAGTTTTATTATTTTTTTTTCTTATTTAAAATTCATTTACTCTACAGATACCCTTTTTTAATTTATACTATATGTTCTTATCACAAATATTGATTATATTAATATTAATAAATAATATATAGAATTAATATTAATCATAATGAACATTTATAATAATCTTTACTTTCTTTTTATATTAAATTTTACATAGAACTAAGGCTATGGCTGATAAGCGAATTATATACATTTCATTTTTGGCGTTATAAATAAAATTAAATTATATAATAAATTATGGTTATTTGATGGTGGGGTCACACAATAGTGACAAAAAATAAGCTGTGATGCGACTTATATCTTAAATATTAGGGCATAATGGCGCTATAATGGAAGTTGCGACCGCTAACCAGTTTTGACGTGACAACGTCTTAAATTAGGTTGCGGCTCGGAGTCACATATGAAAAAGGTAACGTAACGATGTGTCAACTGTCACCGAACGATGATCGGTCCGCCGCGCGTATCACTTGACACATGTACAATGTTTTAGTAAACAAAATATATTTTCTATAGTTAAAATTATTTTATAATTATTAATCAATTTATATTTTAATTATTAATCATATCAATAAATATTCTACCGAGAAAAAGACGTTGTCACGTAAAATTTTCGCCCGTAAAACCCACTTTACAGGCAACCATTTTTATTTAAATAATAACATCAAAACACACGTAACTTGCTTAGAGCGTATTCGAACAGAGATTTCACGTAATTGCATTAAATGACATAAATCACTCAACAATTATACTTTAGGCCCAGGGTAGATCTTTTCCAACACATGATAGTTTCTTACTGACTCAATTGATTGTCTTTTTTTTTTAAATGGACATTACTGCTGTTGACGGCAAATGGTCTTGACACTAAAACCTGTGAGAAAGCGGAGGAAAGAGGTACATAGGTCATGGCGGGGCGGGCCCCGCTGCGTAAGAGGTGGGTGCTCTTTATAATATTAAGTGTTTCTTTCTACCCCAAGGGTCATCTGTAAGAGACGGCTAGTAAGCTATAATAACGTTTTTTTAATGTTAATTAAAAGGTAAAAAAAAAATAAAATGATTTTTAATGATAACGTACGATTTTATATATAAATAAAGAAATAAATAAATGTTAGTAAAGTACCTCAGGTTCATAGTCATGCTAATAGTGCTAATCTAATAAATTATTTTAAATAATAAGCCCATTTGGGAAACAAAGGAAGGAACGAAAGGAGAAGAAGAATTTAGGAAGAAAAAGGGTGCACCCAGCGTTTCGAGGGGGTATATTTATATAAAAGAAAATAAAGCTGTAGAGAGTGCTCTAATAGTGAAAAATTAGTTTATTTATAATTTATATTCTATGTACGTAAATAAAATATCACCGTGCGGTAAATCTATGGAATGCTAAGTAGTTTCTTCCTTTCTAAATTTAATTTGAGATATTTTTACTCACATACGTACATAGGTACAGGGGACCGGTTGTTGGACGCATTTATTAGTTTGCAGTCTTTTGCAATGCGCCCGCGCAGCTTGCGGGCTAGGGTTACTTGCCTAGCCTGTCCTTTTAAATATAAATCGGTTATTACAGATGCTTTTACGTAAGTTGATATTGAATGAGTATATGAATAGTTTCATATTAATATTATAAAGTTGAAGAGTTTATTTGTTTGTTTGATTAAATGATCTTACCTCAGGAACGAAAGGTTCGAATATTTACATGAATTTATTAAGATAAGCAATGTTGTATATCACATAAAGCTTGTTATTTCTATATGGAACTATTTAAAAATATCAAACTCTATTTAATGTTTAATTTATTGAAAAAATATAAAATATTTTTTCGTCAGTTATAGAACTTTGCTCTATAATTTTTGTAGGATACCTCCATCTTGTAATAAATTAGTAAAATGGTTTAATTTAAAAAATCTTATTATAGAAAGATATCTCAATTCGTATATTTTTTAAGAGAAACGGAGATTTATCCGACTGTAGCCTTATCTCTCTACTCTCTTATGCGGGCAAATTCTTGGCACACATTATTGACCAACTTGTCTCGTCTTGCGAAGACGTTCTATGGTAAACTGAATGTGGCTGTAGACCCTCTGTACGGTCTAAGGTGTTTCTGAGTAGTTTTACTGACTTTCCCATTATTGTTGATTTTATAAGTCTATAGGCATTGAGGTTATTTCTATCTATATTAATAACAAATTTGTCAAGAATTCTAGAACAGAAACATATAAGTATGTACGTTTACATGTATGTATGAATATTAATGTCTTTTTTCTTCATATGACTTTTATTTTTCTATATATGCTAATTATGTGATATATTTTATTAACATTACACCTTAACCCTATCGTAATTTCCTATTTCCTGTGTCCTTAAGTTGCCATTTGGCTTATAAGGCCACTTTGTATCGTACACACTATTTTTACTATTGTATTTTAGTGTATTATTATTTAATTTTTTCATATAAAAATCTTTCTAAAAACGAATATCAATAATAACTGAACATGAGCCTAGGCCAAGTGAGTAGATTAAATAAAAAAATATCTTAGAAGTAACGTAAATGTTACAATGTACTAGTAATTCATAAGAAACAGGGTTCAAATATGAAATAACAATTTTTGAACGCAGAAAGAGATGCATTTTTGAACGCAAAAAGATAGTGTGAAATATAAACCGGTCCATGACCGTCCTATACATCTCTTTCTGAGCAACCATTATTTTTATTCTTTGGAGACGAGATACAATTTAGGTTTACGCTTTATCCTGCACATGGCAGGGTAGTCAGAGGGAACTGCAGGAACCGTGGAACCTAGTGTTAAGACACTACGTTGTTTAGTCCCTGCTTTCTCCATCCACGCTTTCCACCTTTTTCGAGGCATTGCGTGTAGAGTGGCGGAACTCAAAGCCGCACTTTGCCTAGTTGTCAGAGCGAAGAAAAAGGGAAATAGAAAAATCCATCTTCCTCGAGTGGGAATCAAACCCAGAAACCATTGTTACAAGCAGACGTCGCACCTCTGCGCCACGACGGTCCTCGTCATAGCAGTTTCTAAACAACCGAAACCCGACGTTTCGAACACTTCAGTCCGTGGTCACGGGTAGACTCACTTAAAATCAACGCGAATAATCAGTTCAAATTGTTTTATTTAAATATCGTATTATCGGTCACTATTATCCTAGTACAATATATATTAATTGTATATGTTGACTCTAGGCCAGGGCTTCGCTGTCAGAAGTCCATTTTTCATAATAAAATTAACAATACAGATTAATCAATTCATTCATCAATTGGTTTATTCTCGTACGAAAGTTAGTACAGAAGACATCAATTTAACAT
Source organism: Dione vanillae (assembly GCA_037178615.1). NCBI lineage: Eukaryota > Metazoa > Arthropoda > Insecta > Lepidoptera > Nymphalidae > Dione > Dione vanillae. Next base: position 438,082 of record JAZFAU010000273.1, read on the forward strand.
AATATAGTCCTTTTTTTTAATTAACAGCTGACATTTCTGTTCAATATTCGAATATAATATCATAAAGAACTTTACATTACAAATAGGTTTTACTGATTTCAATAATGAAACAATAATTTCAATACTAAATACGTGGCGCAGAGGCGCAACGTGTGCCTGTAACGCGACGGTTACTGGGTTCGATCCCCAGTCGAGGAAGATGGATTTTTCTATTTCCATTTTCTTCGCTCTGGTAAACTAGGCAAAGCGCGGCGTTGAGTTCCGCCACTCAACACACAATGCCTCGAAAACGGCGGAAAGCGGGGACGGATAAAAGCAGGGGACTGAGCAACGGAGTGTCTTAACACTAGGTTCAACGGTCCCTGCAGTTCCCTCTGTCTACCCTGCCTAGTGCGGGATAAAGCGTGAAAAAAAAAAACTAAATACTTTCCTAACAATAAATTCATAAAATGTATATTGATTTTCGCCTATACATAGTTCTTTTTTTCAAAGTTATTTCTGATTCTTAAAATATGAAGTTTTATGTCACTAATTTGCATTAATTTACTACAACAAATTAATATAAATTAGTGCCTTACAATTACAAACTAGCCAATTAGCCACTGAGCTCGGAAACATTACACTATTTCCAATGTTTTCAAGTATTTATTATATTTAGTCTATAATATAGCACGAGAACGAAGTGTCTTGACACTACGTTCTCAAGGTTCCTGCGGTTCCCTCTATATACGGGATAAAGCGTGAAGCTAAAAAAAATATACAGGTGCCGATGTACTGCGGCCTTAAATTAAAACACAGTTTTAATTAGGCTTTATAAGTGTGGTAAAATTATTAAACACATAATATTTTCAAAAATAAAAAAATGTCGTGGACCGTCGTGGCGCAGAGGCGCAACGTCTGCCTGTAACGCGACGGTTTCTGGGTTCGATTCCCAGTCGGGGAAGATGGATTTTTCTATTTCCATTTTCTTCGCTCTGGCATCTAAGGCAAAGCGCGGCGTTGAGTTCCGCCACTCAACACACAATGCCTCGAAAACGGCGGAAAGTGGGGACGGAGTAAGCAGGGACTAAGTAACGGAGTGTCTTAACACTAGGTTCTTATGGTTCCTGCAGTTCCCTCTGCCTACCCTGCCATGTGCGGGATAAAGCGTGAAGCTAAAAAAAAAATGTTTTTTTCAATCAAAACAAATAACTAAAATAATGGTTCAAAATACAACGCCATTTGTAAAGTATGACGCAAGAGAACACTGTTTTGTCAGAGTGACACAGATATATGTCTCTTTCTTATTCTGCTATTTACAGATTGACAACGTTCAATAGTATTTTTGTAGTACGAGATATTTACGTCATTCGTATTTAATCATGACTACCTCACGTGTTACAGCGCGTGAGGTAGTCATGATTAAATACGTATATAAGTAAGTAATGGTAACGATGAAAAATGATCCTGTGCCTAAACTATTGATAATTGTTGACTAGTTTTTTGTATAAAGCCTTGAAATTATTTACCATATTAGTTTTACAAATAGCTACGTTTTCTTAAACAATCTGTATATTTAATATTTTTTTGTCTCTTCCTTAACACAAGTAAGTTATTACATGTCTCAAGTAAAACCTTGATGTTGTAGCACCTCACTTCAGCCTGTTAGATCTGTGTAACAAAATATGACTAGCGCCACCTGTTGTCATTCATACATACTATATGCAAAGATATTTAAATAAAACAGTTCAGTTAATTACAAGCCACCAAAGTGTTTTATTACAGCCAAGCGGTTGACGTTATTTTTCATGCAAGAAAAGTTTCATCAAGATTTGGTTTCATTTCGCTATTACATCACTATTTTGAATTACATTTTCATTAATTTCAAGTCAATGGACTTCCTTGCTTTGATTGTGAAGTTTTGACAACTGTTACTATGGATTTGTGATAGAACTTGAAAAACTTCCACAGTGACGCAACCAGTACCAGTAACCAGTTGTGTAAATTTATAATATGAATAATGCCTCCTTCTATCCTAGGGTCATAGTTTTAATGTTAGAATGCCATTTTTCACAAGAAGTACAAACTAATATCAACTGGTTTATTATATAATTAGTCGGACTCCTAAGATCTTTCAACACAAATTCTTGATTTAATGTAATTCAATGTTTTTTATGTAGCACACTGAGAGGGGTTGCTGCTATACAAATGTAAGAAAGCTTACATACTAAACAAGATGGAATAACGAGGTCTTGAGCATACTAGGGGAGATATATATAGGCGCAAATCAATATACATTTTATGATTTTATTGTTATAATAGTATTGCGGCGTTGAGTTCTGCCACTATACACGCAATGCCTTGAAACGACAGAAAGCAAGGAACGGAGTGTCTTAACACTACGTTCTAAAGGTTCCTGCGGATCCGTCTGCTTACGCTGCGGAATAAAGCGTAAAATATTTAGTATTGAAGTTAATGTTTAATTATTAAAATCAGTAAAACCTATTTGTAATGTTATATTCCTTGCTTTGTTACTTTTGAATATTGAACAGAAATGTCAGTTGTAAAGTAAATAAAAAGGACTGAATTATATAAAGTTGATCTCGTCTTTACTATCTATTGCAGAATAAACCAATAAATATTACTCTATGAGGACCGTCGTGGCACAGAGGCGCAACGTCTGCCTGTAATGCGACGGTTTCTGGGTTCGATCCCCAGTCGAGGAAGATGGATTTTTCTATTTCCATTTTCTCAAAACAAGACAAAGCGCGGCGTTGAGTTTCGCCACTCAACACGCAATGCCTCGAAAAACGGCGGAAAAGCGGGAATAGAGATAGCAGGAACTAAGCAACGGAGTGTCTCAACACTAGGTTCATATAGTTCCTACAGTTTCCTCTGCCTACCCTGCCATGTGCGGGATAAAGCGTGAAGGTAAAAAAAATAGACTCTGAACAGCGAAGCAATGTATAAAAATAGGATGAATTCAGTAACTGAATCCTTTTACACAATCAAAAACAATATAGCAACTATCATTTCTGCTCAACTATCGAAAGTTACATAAAAAAGAACATTACATCACAAATAGGTTTTACTTATTAACATAATTAAACAATAACGTCAATTTTAAATATTGTCGAAAAAAGAAAATCAATAAATGCTTTTGATTTATGCTCTTCTCTTTTGGTCTTTTGGGTCAACACAAAAAACAGGTCTCACACGTGATGGGATTCTAAAAATGAAAAAAAGTAGTGACACGCGGGATTTATTTCTGAATAACCATAGATGCGGTCGAAGGATAATTAAAAAATAAATACATAAAAATATTTGTAACATACAGAGAAAAACTATTAAAAGCAAAAAAAAATATAGGACATATAGAAAATATAACGATTAAAATAATTAATAATGATTAATATTATTATTATGTTTCTCTTTTCGAATTCTCGGGTTCTACTGAACCCGGTCCTTTGGAAGGCTTGCGTGGGGACACAGGTCCAACACGTAGAGGTCCCTTAGAGAATATAAAAGATTTTACTGTGACGCATCACCCGGGATCCATCTCTGAGTAACCATAGGTAATTGCCCAGAGATGGTCACCGGATAATGCGTAGGAGCTATGGAGGATATCAAAAACTAAATTGTTACTATGGAATGGAGTTTGGATGGACTGAGTACTGGGCTATTGAACGAGACTAACGGACGTCCGCCATTTCAACAGTCTCAAATTGAAAAGTCGACGGACGGTGACTCACCTCCCACTAGATGGGCCCCCACAAAGCGGCGTAGTACCTCGGGCGCAAAATCGACATGGTCGGCTAATGGTGTCGATAGGTGTGCACCGGTTTCACCATCGCGAGAAGCTCGCGAGCGGGTTTCCCCGTTGTCACGCAGATTGAACACTTCCACCCTTTCGAGCATAGCTCTTGCGCTCTACTCTGCCGGCCAGTGAAGGCAAGCCAGAGGCGGGGGATAAATTACAATTCCCCTCTGGAGGTCTCAGGTCCGTGGGGTCGCCACTCCCCAACAGCTCGCCACAAGCTGCCCTGCTTATTATTATTATTAATATATTATTATTCCTTTTTTATTTATTTTATTATAACTATAAACGTTTCTTTTATTACATACCGAACCCATAGCCGTAGTGTTTACAGGCGCAATCTATACCACTGCGCTGCGAAGGACAAAGAAATTCAAATAATTGAATTTTGCTATAGGCGGATAATCGGCGTTGAGTTCCATCACTCAATTTCCGTCTCAACACTAGGTTGCCACGGTTCCTGCGATTCCCTCTGCCTACCCTGCCATGTGCGGGATAAAGCGTGAAGACATAATAGAATATAGTAACGTATCATAAAAATTATATAAAAAATATATAATAATAAATAAGTTTCATTTAACTTATTTTTAGGTAATTAATAATTAATTATTTTTTTTAAATTACAAAAACAATGTATGTATTTCTAACAGCACCCTTAGAAGTGATGTGGTCCAATTGCTCTATTTGTTATTGTTTCTACAGCAAAGTGACCTCAATTTATGCGGCATAATATGATATGACGCTTCGACAAAGATTATTTAAGGCGTTATATTTTTTGCTCTTTCATTTTCTTTTATTTTTAAAATGATTAATGCTTTATGCTGATTTGACTCGATATATTTGTTAGGGTATGGACAAAGAAAGTAGTGGTTATTTATATGTAAAATTTACGAATGGATTTTGTTTTTCAAAGACTTTAATAGTGTGTGAATTTTATAAGCTATTAATTATTAATATTGTATACAATATATAAAGGAATTGTGGGTTCGATTGTAAATCGATGAGGATAAAGTATTTCATTTCTATTTTCTTCGCTCTGGTTACTAGATAAGTGTAGCGTAATATATATATGTATATCCAGACCTTTTCTGGATATATATATATATATATATATATATATATATATATATATATATATATATATATATATATATATATATATATATATGTATATATATATATATATATATATATATATATATATATATATATATATATATATATATATATATATATATATATATATATATATATATATATATATATATATATATATATATATATATATATATATATATATATATATATATACATATATATATATATATATATATATATATATATATATATATATATATATATATATATATATATATATATATATATATATATATATATATATATATATATATATATATATATATATATATATATATATATATATATATATATATATATATCAAACCAGGAAAGGTCGAGAGCGATGATAGCATCTGGATTCGAGACACATAAGTATCGAATATGTCAAATATTTGTTCCAAATTAACTCTCAACGATAAAGTTTGCGATCATAAATAAATATGATGCGTGCGATGAGGAAAAAACACTAGATACATATATTATTATTATTTCTAAAAAAAGTTCAAACTACGTTGTATGAATTAATTTGTTGTAGATTTAAATAATGTTTGATAACAACTTGTTTTTAGAATATACATATACAGGGTGTGGATTTAACGGCGACCTTAATTTCAAGCATAGTATTATCCTTTATAAACTTGGTAAAATTATAAAAGAAGAAAAATTTTCAAAAATAAAAAAAAAATCAAGCAAAATAAATAATTAAATTATTGTTCCAAAATAAAACGCCATTTGTCAAGTATGACCCGAGCGTACACTGTACTGTGTCAGAACAGGACAGAGATATATCTCTTTTTCTTTTAGTTATTTTTTTTAATAAAAGGTGAAAGATTGCGCCTCTCTCTTGCAATCTCACTCTCTATCCCCGAGGGGGGAGAATAAAACGGTATCAGGGCTTGGCCCTCTTGCAGTTAGTTTCTCCCTCCGCCCATTAATATGGGCGCGTCATTGGTTTAGGTTTATGCCCAGACAGAGTGTCCTTTGGAAGGACAGGGATAAGAACGAGCGGAGTGGGAATAGCCGTATGCTACAAGGGCGGTCAGCCCAGCCGAGTTAGGGTCCTGGTAACCCAGGAGAGGCCCGGCATAGGCGACCAGCGGCCTAGGTAACGGCTCAGGAGTCGGGAGAAGAGGAAGAGGGGAGGAAGTGGGGTGGGGGCATGCCACGGTGCGATGTCTCGGATGTGTAAATGATCCGAGGTATCGGCACGGTGGAAGGCGCGGTCGGCAAGGTGTGAGATGTGAAAGATTTATTTATTTTAACATGTTGCTGGCATTCTTCGGGCTTTGTTTAATCAGTGCTTCTTAACTGGGCGGTTCCCGAAAATCTGGAAGGAAGGAAGGTTATGTCTGCTGCGCAAGGAAGGTCGTCCTATTAACTCTCCTTCTGCTTATAGACCTATAGTATTGCTGAATGAGATGGGTAAACTATTGGAAAAAATCATCTCTTTACGTCTTATTCAGCATCTGGAGGAGGTAGGTCCAGGTCTATCTGAAGCTCAGTTCGGTTTCAGGGCTGGTCGTTCTACCATTGACGCCTTGAATACACTGAAGACTTGGTCATTGGCTGCGACAGCTGAGGGAGATGTTGTTCTTGCTGTATCGCTTGGCGTGGTCAATGCATTTAACAGCCTGCCGTTTGAGACGGTAAGTGAGGCACTTTGTTATCACGGTGTGCCTCTTTATCTCCGGCGACTGTTAAATAGTTATCTTCAGGGCAGAGTGGTGCTATGGACGGAGAACGACGGAAGCATCAGCCGTCATAGTGTTGGATGTGGGGTACCACAGGGGTCCGTGTTAGGTCCTATTCTATGGAACCTTGGGTATGTTTGGCTCCTACGCTGTCGCCTACCTCCCGGGATGAGAATTATTTGTTATGCGGATGACACACTCGTCACAGTTCGAGGAGCGAATTACAGGGAAGTGGCACGTTTGGCAGAAATCGGCTCTCATCACATAATCGACCGCACTGCATCACTGGGTCTTCGTGTCTCTAGTGCCAAGACAGAGGCCCTGCTGTTTCATGGTCCACGTAAAGGACCCCCGCGCGGGGCTACCCTACGTATTCAGGGCCAAGACGTAGAGATAAAGAGGCAGTTAAAATATCTGGGCCTTACTTTGGGCGATGGTCGTTTGCGCAACATTTTAGTCAACTTGCGACAAGACTTGTCAAGACTGCCGGTGCCCTAGGTAGGTTACTGCCGAATGTCGGAGGGCCGGATTCTTCATGCCGACAGCTTTACATTGGTGTGTTGAGATCTATGGCACTGTATGGAGCACCAGTGTGGGCAAATTTGCTCACCACTCGCAATAGAGCCCAATTGCACAAAGTGCAGCGAATTATAGCAATTAGAGCTATCCGGGGATACCGCACAATATCGTGGACGGCAGCTACTCTCTTGGCGGGAGATCCACCTTGGGAGTTGCAGGCGGAAGTGCTTGCAAGGGTTCATGCATTCCGAGCACGCGAGCGGTCTCTTGGTGAACGACCGTCGGGGGAAGATATTGCGCGTTTCAGAAAAAGGGCAAACGAAGCTCTTATTCAGCGATGGAGGGTGGAGCTAGAGTCCCCAGTTGCAGGCCTGGCGACGGTTGAGGCGATCCGACCGCACCTACAACGCTGGTTAAATAGAAAATTCGGGGTCTTGACGTTCAGGCTGGTGCAGGTTCTGACGGGACATGGTTGCTTCGGCAAATACCTGCACCAGATTGCTCGTCGGGAGGCATCACCGTCGTGCCACGAGTGTAACGCGCCGTTTGACTCGGCACAACACACTCTAGCCGAATGCCCGGCTTGGACCCCGCAACGCCATTCGTTAATGGCTATAGTTGGTGAAAATCTCTCTCTTCTTAATGTGATAAGGGCCATGCTAGTTGATGAGAGAAGCTGGTAGGCAGTGGTCTCCTTCTGCGAGTCTGTAATGGCGTTGAAGGAGGCCGCGGAGCGGGCACGGGAGACAAGTGCAAATGTAGACCCCGTCCGTCGCAGAAGGTCAGGGAGAAGAAGAAGGCTCTATGACCTACCTACCTACTATATACCCTGAGAGAAATTCCAGAGTACCCTAAATGTTGATGGCTCGCAGCAGGCAGGCCTTTCACCGAGGCGTCATAGTAGAATGCTAAACCGATCCTATGGTGTCTCATGGTGGTGAAGAGGTTTCCGCTGGGTTTTAGTGGGTAGTGTCGAGACAGGTTCTGTATCGGTGAGTCCCACAGTACCACCCACCTCATCATATGGGTGGTCTGCGAAAAAAGCATTTCCCAGCGTCAAAAAAAAAAAAAAAAAAAAAAATGTACAATGTTTTAGTAAACAAAATATATTTTCTATAGTTAAAATTTGTGCAATTTATACTATAATTATTATTCATATCAATAAATATTCTACCGAGAAAAAGACGTTGTCACGTAAAATTTTCGCCCATAAAACCCACTTTACAGGCAACCATTTTTTTTTGTATGTAGCCTCAAAATAATTTCCCCTATAAGTAGTTTTGATAATGGCCGTGGTGTCATATACACTCTGTATAATATATCATATATATATGTTATATAATATGACATGTGTTTTTATTTTTAGATTGTCTTTAGCTTCGTTGGTATCATCCTAATGAACCTGTAGTATTTTAGTACATTTGAAAAAAGGGAAGGTTTTACAATTTTTCCTCATACGTAGTCTTGACAACATTGAAATTTTCATGTAATTTAAAGGGTTTTAAAGGTTAAACAATTAATAAAATACCGTATAAATAATACCGTCGTAGCGCAGGGATGCAACGTCTGCCCGTGCAGTTCCTCTGCCTACCCTGCCATGTGGGGTATATATATATATATATATATATATATATATATATATATATATATATATATATATATATATATATATATATATATATATATATATATATATATATATATATATATATATATATATATATATATATATATATATATATATATATATATATATATATATATATATATATATATATATATATATATATATATATATTGGATAAATTGAATAAATTTTAAGAAGAGGTTTTACAATTTTTCCTCGTCCGTAGTCAACATCGGAATTTACATGTAATATAAAGGGTTTATTCACACCCATACCATTAATAAAATACCGTACAAAGTGGCTTTAAATTTCTACTTCGATTCAAATTTAAGAACTTTTTTTACCATAATTTTCATATTCCAATGCAGTAATTAAACATTGACTTATTTCGTCAAACAAACTATTTACCTCTCAAAATGAAAAAAGTGAAAATTAGCGAATCTCGATATAAGACTCTCTAAAGCTTCATAAAAGCTAGAAAATACTCAAGTTATTGAGCTTTTTGCGTCCAGACTGTAAAAAAAGTTATATTAGTCTGCAACCTATCATTACGATACTCGTTTTCGCGTATCCTGAGCGAGAAGACGCTATCGACTTAGTTTCAAGCGGACTTTCGAACAGCTTGTGCGTGTAACGGGAAAAAGAACAAATATATTAAAACCTGCTTTAAGTTCTAAGACCAAGTGTATAAATGTAGTGTAAAATGTTGAAGAATAAAAATCTATTTTTTGGGGAAAATAGCAAAATAAATCAAATACTATGCGCCATACTGAGTAAGTTTATATGTTATTTTATTTATATTCGTGTATATAGTTAATAAGTTGTGTATTAACAGAGTGTAGTGACATAACTCTACGTACTTTATATTTAATGTGGCGAGTAATATGTGTAAGTTCGATATTTACTACGAAGAATTTTTGCCCTCATCATGAAAGCATGAATAAAATATCTTCACCTTTTTCACGTTTAATAAGAGTTTACACTAATTTTTTTGTATAACAATATACTGGTGGTATAGATATTGGCGTTACCGCCAAGAAGAGCTATATATATATATATATATATATATATATATATATATATATATATATATATATATATATATATATATATATATATATATATATATATATATATATATATATATATATATATATATATATATATATATATATATATATATATATATATATATATATATATATATATATATATATATATATATATATATATATATATATATATATATATATATATATATATATATATATATATATATATATATATATATATATATATATATATATATATATATATATATATATATCTATATATATATATATGCGCTTGGATATTAAGTGTTAAAACAAGACTCCGTTCCTCACTTCCTGGAACTCAACGCTGCGCCTTGCCTTACCAGAGCAGAGAAAGTGATAATTATTAATTCTTCTTCTTCTCGAATAATCGAGTGGGAATCGAACCCGTAAGTCGAATTTATAAATAAACACTCTGCCTCTGTGCTACGACGGTATAAATACCGGTATTGTAGTTATATTTAGAAGTTATCCATTCAAGTAATGTTATGTCAAATGAAATGCAAATAAAGGCTGCTTCCCGCTCCGAAACTTGTTATGATTACTGGTTTTCTCTTATATATATATATATATATATATATATATATATATATATATATATATATATATATATCTATATATATATATATATATATATATATATATATATATATATATATATATATATATATATATATATATATATATATATATATATATATATATATATATATATATATATATATATATATATATATATATATATATATATATATATATATCGTGTCGCAGAGGCGTCGTGGCGCAGAGGCGTAACGTCTGCCTGTAACGCGACGGTTACTGGGTTCGATCCCCAGTCGGAGGAGATGGATTTTTCTATTTCCATTTTCTTCGCTCTGGCAAAGTAGGCAAAGCGCGGCGTTGAGTTCCGCCCCTCAACACGCAATGCCTCGAAAACGGCGGAAAGCGGGGACGGAGAAAGCAGGGACTAAGCAACGGAGTGTCTTAACACTAGGTTCCCATGGTCCCTGCAGTTCCCTCTGCCTACCCTGCCTTGTGCGGGATAAAGCGTGAAGCTAAAAAAAAAAAAAAAAAAAAAACAAAAATATATATATATATATATATATATATATATATATATATATATATATATATATATATATATATATATATATATATATATATATATATATATATATATATGTATATATATATATATATATATATATATATATATATATATATATATATATATATATATATATATATATACATATATATAATTATCTTCCTAACCCCCCCACATAAGATAAAACACAAACCATCGCTATGTCACCAATTTAACATCAAAGACACTTTAAAGTCTCGATTAAAAATAATTTAGTATAGCGATCATTTTAAATTGGCGCAATTGATGAGTGATTGGTGAAACAACTAACATATAAATAGTACTGTGGAGATGAGAATATATATATATATACGTATATATATATATATATATATATATATATATATATATATATATATATATATATATATATATATATATATATATATATATATATATATATATATATATATATATATATATATATATATAGATATATGTATATATATATATATATATATATATATATATATATATATATATATATATATATATATATATATATATATATATATATATATATATATATATATATATATATATATATATATATAGAGAAAATATAAGAAGAAGAAAACTGCTTAGCATTCTATGGATTCACCGTGCGGGTGCCGGGCCCATCGCGTTGTAGGAAGAGGAGCTCCGATCAGCGCTTGGGACTTGCGACCCAAGTGTAGGTTTAAAGGGGCCCCTTTAAAATGCATTAACGCTCACCTTCACTGTCCGAGCTCCTCCCACTACCTAACCAAATTCTAAACGATTCTATCAAAGCCGCCTTTGAAGTGCGTTCTAGAAATGAATTTATAATAGTTCTAGATAGGCCGAGATCTTTGAGTAAACTATAGAGAGATTTCGCTGTTATACCTCTCGCTCCTACTTCAACCGCAAATAAGCTAACTCTAAACCTATTCCTGGTCAGTTCGTTTGTAAGATCAAAGTATTTATTAAGTTTTAGATGGTGACTTTTTGGGATATTTGTTTCCCACGGAACTGTAAGTTCTACCAGTACTATGCGTTTTAGGCTTCGAGAATAGAGAAAAATATCCGGTCTGGATGACGAAACACAAATATCCTCAGGGATTCTATACTGTTTCTCATACGTGTCCATCATAAGTGTCCAATCGGGAGCTGGATCTAATATAGAGAAAGGTTTTTGTGTGGGTTTTTTATAAAAACCTTCTTTCACAAACTCTATTGAGCGTTTGCTGGTTGTTATATTTCTCTGTGCTCTTGCTACAGATAGACTAACGGCTTCACGTATGATTTCTAGTACTTTATCGTGGCGCCGCGAGTATTGACCACTATCCAAGAGTACCCTACACCCCACCAGCATGTGTTTAGCTGTCCCTACTGCCTCTTTACAGATGTAGCAAGATTTATCGGTAGCTTTACCCCATCTTACTAAGTTACTTTGATCTGGAAGAGTCATTTGGAACGCATTTAGATAGAATTTTAATAGTGCTGGAGACCAGTCGTGAATTAGGGTGCGCCATTTTAAAGCTAAAGGGATACAGAATTCTCCCATAGTTAGCCACTCGTTTTGCATTTCTAAACCCAATGCGTGCACCTTATATTTGTCGTTCTCGTCTTGCCGAATAAAAGATTTTATTATGTCTATGTCTTGAACTTTCCTCTTTGATCCTAACCCTACTTTACTAGACTGTGCTCCTATCATAAATTGCTTATGGAATTGAAGTCTTGACTCGAGCTCTGGGACACTACTGTCTTTTGGGAGTGAGATAACAATCTCATCCCGTGATTTTCCCAGAATGTGTGTTTTGGAGACTCTTAGATGTTTATAGAGCTCCGATGGTTTCTTTAATCTCAACCCGAAACTATTTTTATCTCTAAATAAGGTTGAGGTGTCCGCCGAATGCGCTAGCCCAAGCCAAAACTTCAGTATCTTTGTGACACTTGCATCTAACTTTGTTAAGAGGGTCTTATTGAAATCATACACGAGGAAAGGCCAATTCAGACGTGATGTTAGAAAATTGTCGTAAATCCAAACTTTCTTGACATTACTTATAGGTTGATGATCTACCTTCTCAAGATCCGTCAAAAAGCTGTCGACAAGTACATCTAAAGATGGAGTGCGGCCTTTGTAGTCTATTTTCTTGCCGAGAAATTTAAAAGGTGCCGCTTCGGAAACTATAGCAATGCTTTTACCGCCAATTTTAAGTCCCGGATCGTATGAGGTATATTTAGTGTTTCGCCTTCCCAGACATAAACAGTGACACTTACTAGGTTTTGTCCTCATTCCTTTCGTCCACGCACAAAAATCGTCTACTTCATCCAATAGCAGCTGGCATTGCTTTGGATTCCTAGTCAGTATCGCAAGATCGTCCGCGAAAGCAAGGATGGATTCTGTGTACTTATTGTTGAACTTAAACCGATAACCCCATTTTTTCTCTTGTTTAATTAGATTATCTATTAAAATATTTATATATAGATATATATATATATATATATATATATATATATATATATATATATATATATATATATATATATATATATATATATATATATATATATATATATATATATATATATATATATATATATATATATATATATATATATATATATATATATATATATATATATATATATATATATATATATATATATATAATATTTAGAACTGCGTAGAAGGTGGAAGCTGATATTAACTTTCTCTATTAATAAATACAGTGAAAACTTATTCATAATATTAGTATATATATATATAGTATTTATTCGTAATTCTTCCCCACCGCAACTACCCCACGAACCCCTCCACAAATGCAAAAATCCAGTTAAACGTCATGATTAAGAAAGTTTACAATTTCTTGTAAACTGTTAGGAATCATATTAGTATGCATGTTTTTCGATTTTTCCTGCTGTCCCTGAACAACTTTCTCGCCGCGTTCATCAACCTCTTCATACATGTTCTTCGGAGATTCCTCTTATGTGACCTCACTATGTTTTTGAAGTTCACCTGAGGTCACTCCTTAAGTTCTTTACTTACACTTCACATATATATTTTACCATTATTCTTCATTCTCACTGTAACGTCAACGCTGGTACTTACCATTCCATTTACCCGTTCTTTTCGTATTCTGTCAATTAAACTTACTCTTTTCTTTATTTGCGTGTATGCTTATGAACCGCAGGAACCATAGGAACCTAGTGTTAAGACATCAAGACAGTTAAGTCATCCCTGCTTTCCGCCTTTTTCGAAGCATTGTGTGTTGAGTGGCGGAACTCAACGCCGCATATACTTAGTTTCAAGAACGAAGAAAATGTAAATAGAAAAATCCATCTTCCCCTAGTGGAAATCAAACTGTCACTTTTGGAGGTGGACCTTACTCCTCTGCGCCACGACGGTCCTCAGTTCGGTTCTCTCATTTTTCGTCCGCAATATCCATGTTGCCATATAACAGCGTAAGCACCAGAACTTTATTGTGGACATGGCACTGCTAATAATATAATTTGTTACCGGTAGCAATACCGGTCAACCTACGTAAACACTCCTGCCCAAGTATATCCTCATTCCCTGTACTCGAATAATTTTCCATTCAGAAAATCTTGCACTCTGTCTTTTCCTCAAATACCAGAACCTTTGCTTTACTTGCATTCAGTGTTATTTGCATTGTACCTTCAAAAAGGCGTGTATCAGTCCACCTGAAAGTACAGGCAACAGCTCCGTGTAACACCTTGCTGTTACACAGGGCAGTCGGCGTTAGTGATCAATTAAACCATCAGGTGAGCCGACGGCGTTTGATGTCCTTCCATAAAAAAAAAAGGCTTAGTAAGTATTCTAAGTAGGCTGTAACTCGAATTCTGATGATGTAAATACAAGCTCGAAATAGTGACGTATAGCAAGAAATTTACTCTCAAGATTTTCACTTATAAATATTATTATTATTTTTTATTATCCTTGTCTTTTCATAACCTTACGCAAGTTATATATAGGCGCAGAGCGAAAACAGATCAAAAAATCTCTCCGAGGGGGATCGAAACCACAAAACGCGAAGGGGGTTTGTGGATCGAGCTCTACTCGGAGAGATGTAGTTTTCTATTTCAATTTTCCTCTCTCTGGAAATAGGAAAAGTGCGGCGTTGAGTTTTCGCCACCTAACACGCAATACCTCGGCGAACAGGGCGGAAACGGGAACGGAGAAAGCAGGATTAAGCACCGGTGTCTTAAAACTTAGGTCCACGGTTCCTGCAGTTCCCTCTGCCTACCCTGCGCGTAGGGGTGGTACACCATGAAGCTCAAAAGTCGTTAATAATTAATATATAGTTTACAGTTTTAGAAGAAAAAAAAAAAAAAAAGAGTTTAAAAAAAGGAGAAAAGATTTATTAACAACGTTATTAATGAAAGTTAAAAAAAAATACTTGCTAAGTTTCATAACAATTTATTATTAAATATGTTTGCAACCGTAAATGAGAGGGTTTGATTCATGCATGTCTTTCTTAGGATATATCAGAAAGATTTCGCTTAGGATTGACGATTAATGCGTTCTGTGTAAAAGTAACGTATGTACGAGATACAATTTATGGTGAATGTATTTGGAATTTGAACTTAATTAAAATTGAAAGTAAGAGCAACTGTTGATTTCTTGATGATTCTCGGGACAGCAGGACACTTGCCTTTGGAGCTGGAGGTGGTAAGCTTCTCTAGGAATGGCACTACTGACCACCTCCGTAAGTATACAATGATGTTCCAAAGTACTTTATCGACGTCTTCGCCCACTTCCAGCAAAAACAAACATCTGGCCTATTGCCAGATCTGTCACACTTAGAAAATTCAATTGCATGGGCTTTTAGCGAGGTACCTTTGGGATACGACCCCAGATCCTCGAGCTCCCCTACACTGGTATACTCTTCACCAATTCATTTTCAAAAGTGTTGTAACGGCCTAATGGAATAAAGAATGTAGATATTAATTGGAGAAGGGAGGAGTGTGGAAAAATTAATGCATTGTTAAATTGGCCTCGAAGGCGTAATTAGGGTTGCAGTCGCAGATATTCTCTGTCAATTAAAAAACAAGTATAAAATTATGCTGTATATTGAAGAATTATAAGACATATGGCTTAATAAAGTTAATAATATATTTTTTGATATTTTCTATTACTTATACCGACACGTAGGCGTTTTATTTACAAAATCATCAATGTATTTTAATTAATATTTAACACTGTAGCTTCACAATTTATAAGCTTTTAGTAGGGTAGGCAGAGGGAATCTGAGACTCCGCAGGAACCTAGTGTTAAGACATTTCGTTCCCCGCTTTTTACTTTTCGAGGCATTGCGTGTTGAGTAGTAAAACTCAACGCCGCGCTTGTCTAGTTGCCAGAGCGAAGAAATTGGAAATTTAACAATCCACGCTCCAAGTTGGAATCGATCCCACAAACCAACGAGTTTGTAGACAGACCAGCATCTGTTAGGAACACCCCTGCCTACTACTACGCATTAACTACTATTTTTTGAAATGGTATAAACAAGTATTTACATTTTTATCATCAGAATCCTTAAAAATTCTAGATTCTCTCTACTTACCCTGCTATTTACGAAATACATTGTATCCTCCATATACAGAAACGAGGATGTTAGGTTAGGCAGGCTTGCCAGCATGATAGTCAAATAATAGAAATTTAAAAGACGACGTCCGACGTCGACATCCTTCTGGATATATTTCCGGCTTAAGCAAAAATCTGGTAAAAGGTGGAAACTAAAAATTGAAGATCATAAGACTCTATTCCTAGCATCTGATGAATATTCGACTTTAGCATAAAATTTATAAATGGTTTTATCAGATTTAAAAACTTAAATATTTTCTTTCAGTAAACCTGCCAGTGATATCCTACGGTGCGAGTATAGGATGGATGTCGCCGATGTCCCTGTTACTGCAGTCTAAAGACTCACCAACTGGAGTTCCTCTTACTGATACAGAGGTATATTATTTATACTACTGGCTCTTTTACAACTGTTAAAGAAATCAATAATAAAACTATATAAAATTGGCATTAAATTCTGATAATAATACCAAGAGCTTCTATATCAAATTGTAACATGAGATATGAGTTAATGACACTCAATGAGGAGCTCTTTGTTGACATCGAATCTTAGTCGATACTAAGATTCGACGTTATCGATATACTAATTATAATTATTAAATCAGATCATTAACGAGACAGAGCCTGCATTATGAAGACTTACCAATTGACAACCATAACTGATATTTCTATTTATTTTATGTAATGAATATTTCCATTCGCATTCACGAATATTCGCCTATTTTTACACATTCGTATTCGCATTTGGAAAAATTTATGCGAATGTTTTGCGAATATTGAATATCAGACAAATAAAAATTTGGCGATGATAATACGTTATTAAAATAGAAATCAGTTTAGTACCTGGTAATCATTTTATCAGGCTTCATTATATCTCATGAAATAATTTTTAACGTCTCTTCTAAGAAAGTTTTATCTGTTATTATTTAGGTTTTTAATGTCATATAATCGTACACTAGGCATATAATAAAAATGATAATCAAACAAATCTAATATTATCTTATAATAAACTATAAATATAATATTTTTTCTAACTAAAGAATAATAAGTAACGACGGAACGGACATTCGAAGTTCTATCTTGCTTAAACAATTGCATTGCATTCGCATTCACGAATATCAACTAGGTATTCAGCCCATCCGGCCTGTTAATTGAGCGAGCGCGGAAGCGGTACAATAAAGACACTTTCTTGACAAACCGAATTAGAATGTATGCAAAATTATATGTGGAGTGAAAAATTGTTCAAAAATGGCCTAAATCGGACTACTACACGACAAATTTGGCAAAAGCTTTGCTCTCGAATCGAGCCGTAACTCGACTAAATGTAAACAAATTGCACGCGCAAGCTAATCCAATGCATTGTCAATGAAAATCGAATTTTGTTGGTTTTTTCTCAATTATTCCTCAAGGACATGTCCGATCACAGTTTTTTATATATGTTGGCACTCCTCATGACCACAGTGATCGTTTAAAACAAATCCGATCAAAATCGGTTCAGTGGTCTAGGAGGAGTTAGCGAACAAAGAATGCATAAACCCCCACTAACAGAGAGCTTCGCTCGTCGCTGCGCTCCTCACTCGCTCAATAACATACATCCGCATTCGTATTATATCACTAATATGTATATGTATAGAGCAGTGTGTTTTAACATTAGACTATGTTTTATTCAGGTTTTTTAATGATGAAGTATTATATCTATTTTTTAATATCATAATTTGACCCAAAGTTCTTGAATTGAATCAAAAATATGTTTTTATATATATTTGTATCAAGCTAACTAATAAATAAATATATTTAAATTCTTGATTGTATAATTTTATAGAGCTGAATTTAAAATTAGAGAAACAAAAAGTATAATAAAGTAATGTTTTCCTAGATATCATGGATGGCCGCTGTACCCTATCTAATATGTATACCGGCGAACACGGTAATTGCATATTTCGTTGACAAGTATGGGCGGAAACTCGCTCTCATTCTGATATCTGTGGCTGGTGCTGTAAGTTTTTTACTTAAATTACTTAATATTTTTACAAAAAACATCCAAATTACTACATTATAATTGATTCTTCAACCTATTTTTTGTTTACATTGAAAGAAAAACGTCTTACATAGCTGTATATGATGTTGACGTCTTACAAGTGACAATCAAATTGGGTTTATTTAAGTGTATAATAAAAACTTGTTTTGATAAGTTATTTGATTATATTATTAATTTGACGTTACCTACGTCCTATAAAAAAATGTATGTATTAGTTAAAAAACCGAAAATTTAAAATAAAATATTTTAAGATTTAGAGATTGTAGGAAACGTGTAAGGACAGTAGCGGCGTAGAGGCGTAATGTCTGACTGGAAATGCGACGATTTGTGGGTTCGATTCTCATTTTGAGACGATGGATAATTACACACCAAATGTAATATAATTGAATTTTCTTCATTCTGTTAAATAGGAACGGGAACTAGACTAACTTTAATTAATTAATTAAGTCATATTATTCTACCAACATTTTATATTACCAGGCAAGTTGGACCCTACTACTTGTTTCTCTGGACATTTGGGCGCTGATCCTTGCACGAGCGCTCGTCGGCATCACCATGTCGGGATGCTACATCATCTGTCCAATATACACTAAAGAGATAAGCGAAGACTGTATTAGAGGCGCACTAGGATGTTTTGTAAGTATACTATGTTAATAAAATGAAACAGGTTTGTAGAGTTATTTACTATAGAAAATCCTGTTTCATCAAAAGTAGATATTTATGTTAATATAACGACTATAAAATCGATTTTTTATATTTTTTTCAATAATTGGAATTTATAGACGAATTGGTTCTAATTCGATTTCTATCGTAAAAACTGGAACTTCTCGAAAAACTTTGAAGAACGAATTTTCTTTTTCGAATTTCAAAAAAAATCTTTTAACTATATAATATATTTGTCGCCAGATTATTTTATTCCATACAATTGGAAACCTACTGCTCTACATTATTGGAGATATCCTAAACTACCATGAAGTTCTTTGGGTCTGCCTCGCTGTGCCCATCATCCACTTGTCGTTATTCGTTTTTATGCCAGACTCTCCTTCGTATCTTGTGAAGACTGGAAAAATCGAAGTAAGCTTTAAATTTCTTATTATTTTAATATATTTTTATTTAGGTTAAATTGAAATAAAGCTCTTCTTTGGCAAAGCGCGGCGTTGAGTTCCGCCACCCAACACGCAATGCCTCGAAAGTGGCGGAAAACAGGAACAGAGAAAGCGGGAACTAAGCAATGGGGTGTCTTAACACTAGGTTCATATGGTTCCTGCAGTTCTCTCTGCCTACCCTACCAAGTGCGGGATAAAGCATGAAGGTATAAAAAAGAAATAAAAACGGTCTACAATATCGATCTTCAATGTTCCGCTCGAGTTTAGACATTGCATGTTACGAATCTCAACGCCGTGCTTCATCTACAAGAGCGGGAACTGAAACTAATTGTTATATAATAATATCTCAAGAGTGAATCAAACCCGTAACTACTGACGGTAACACAGCGACGGGATGTGTCAATTAAATTTGTAAATTCTTTTGAATAATGTAAAGCTTTGTGAATTATGAAACATATACTACACAATGTATTGTGACGCAATTGGCATACTTTTGAATACATATATATATATATATATATATATATATATATATATATATATATATATATATATTATATATATATATATATATATATATATATATATATATATATATATATATATATATATATATATATATATATATATATATATATATATATATATATGTATATATATATATATATATATATATATATATATATATATATATATATATATATATATATATATATATATATATATATATATTTTTGTTACTATGTGTTTGTCAATATAGACTACAGATGAATCTATGAAGATGAGTGAAAAAAAATTTGCCACCGATATTTTGGTAAATGTGACAAAATTCTACATTAAAATTGTACATATTTACAGATTTATATTTCACATAAACTAACTACGTTTCTTTACTGGTTGAATAGAATATTTCGCTAGAATTTCTCAATTTTCATAATATGTGTACAACGTCAACGGAATATGAAATATCAGTAGTTCCCAGTCTGCAGACCATCAGTGGTCTGTCTACATGCATAATTTGGGTCACAAATGATCTCTGCAATTTTTTTTTCTAAAATATTGTAAGGAAGACCCTATGTATCAGTAATGTTTTTAACAAATGTTGAACACACTACACATTAACAAGTAGAAACTATTTGTTTACTCCTTATTTTTTACTTTTAGCATGCTGCCAAAGCAATCGCGTGGCTTCGATGTAAGCCCTTAGAGGATGATAAGGTACAGGACGAAATAAACCTTATAAGCGAGGAGCATAAAAAGGACAGTGAAGCCAATCAGTTCTTCCTGAAAACTATTTGTAAGTTGAATATTAAAGCTTTTACCGCTGGTTTATTTGGAATAAATCTAACCTTTGCTTTTACTTATTGGAGATTCAGATGCATATATATATATATATATATATATATATATATATATATATATATATATATATATATATATATATATATATATATATATATATATATATATATATATATATATATATATATATATATATATATATATATATATATATATATATATATATATATATATATATATATATATATATATATATATATATATATATATATATATATATATATATCAGACTTAAACGTAATTTTAAGTTATACGCATCAAAATTCGACCTGTTTAGAGGATAGGATGATGTTGATACCGATAATTTTTTTCCTATTCTAAAAGTCACTTCAAACCGGTATATTTGGCAAACCGGAAAATAATACGATTACTATACAGTTTTAAGCAATTTTAAATTTTTTGCGCAGTTTTTTTTTGTTTTTTATATTTTGATGATTTTATCATTTTTTGGAATTAAGTTTAGTTAAATAAATTTGTGCTGTTATCACAAATCACTTTATCATTTGCCATAAGTTGTCTTGTTGATCAAAGTTTAAACTTAAATGATTATTATCATTTATTAATAGTAATAATTTTAAGTTAAGGTTGTTTAATGATAAGAATATTATTTCACTTTAAGAAAAATGTAGTATAAAGTGTCTTGACAATTATTTTTTTTTTCTACTGCAAATGACAAAGATAAAAGGTTCTACATTGTACGTAACGAGGCAATAGTTACAAATTTGAGGCACACGATGTTGCGAGTGGCAACCACTTGTTAGCAAATTTTAAAAATACATAGGGAAAACGTTTTAAGGAAAATTTATTATTA
The DNA here is from genome assembly GCA_037178615.1 of Dione vanillae. Classification (NCBI taxonomy): domain Eukaryota; kingdom Metazoa; phylum Arthropoda; class Insecta; order Lepidoptera; family Nymphalidae; genus Dione; species Dione vanillae. The sequence goes on from JAZFAU010000273.1 coordinate 459,976, forward strand.
CCAATACAATTCTTATTCATACATTTATCAGACAAAATGCTAATTATTATGTTTTTTTTTCTTAAATCTTTCCAAATAGGTAAATGGCCTTTCCAAAGAACTTTTACTATTTCTGGGTCGGAAAGTACCCTAGGTTTTGTCACTCGGCAATTATATACAATATGCTTTATGAATTAATTAATAAAATAGATTTTACTTAGAAGTTTGAAAAGACATTTTTAAATTGCATTTAAAAACAAGAAAAATGGTCTTGACAAAAAATATTGTGACTCTATAATGGTTAATAACCCTAAATAAATACAGGACCGTTGACAGGACGGACCGAGGACAGTTGTGGCGCAGAGGCGTAAGCGTCTGCCTGTAAATGCGACGGTTTTTGGGTTCGATTCCCACTCGAGCAAGATGAATTTTTCTATTTCCATTATCTTCGCTCTGGCAAAAAGGCAAAGCGCGGCGTTGAGTTCCGCTACTCAACACGTAATGCCTCGAAAAAGGCGGAAAGCGGGGACGGAAAAAAAGCAGAAACAAAGTAACGGAGTGTCTTAACACTAGGTTCGTATGGTTCCTGCAGTTCCCTATGCCTACCTTGCCATGTGCGGGTTAAAGCGTGAAGATATAAAAAAATATATAGGGTTATTAGCCCTAAAAGTAAAAAGGCCAAACCTTACCAGGTAAAATGAAAAATATTAAATACGCTACGCCGTGAGGGGTTTTTACACCAAGCAATCTTAAGTATGTCACACCGATACTAAAAAAATCGCACGTATTTACCGTCGCTGATAAAAGTGGCTCATTTCCATAGAAAAATACTTTAACATAGCTCCATATACAATATATGTAAATTATAACAAAAATAAAAAAATAACCAGATTCTCATATTTCACGATGGCTTTATGTATAGTTAACTTAAAATGAGATGGAATTCGTCTTAGTTATTAATTACCTGATTCTTTATGAGAAAATAATATAAGATAAAGCGCGGCGTTGAATTCCGCCATATTGTGGCGGAATTCAACGCATTCAACGAATTCATGCCTGGAACTCAACAATGAAGAGTTTCCAAACTTAACATTAAATTTACTTCTGAAGTGTTGAGGTAGATTTTAATACTACCTTTTGTCTTGACAAAATAGGAAACTAAAATAATAAATGTCTCAAAAGGAGGACATGAATGCGATGGTGCATTCATAGCCCTTCGCTCTTATTCGTGCCACATATTGTTTTATTCAATAATAGACGATTGATCGTTTATATAAAATAAAATCTTAATAAGTTTCCTTAAGCATTTATTCTACCCTTCCTGTGACTACTTTAAAAATTATAAAAAATAATCTAAATTATGTTTTCTTACAGTTACTGACAAAATATTATTCAAGGCTTTCCAAATTGCAATGATATCGACTTTAGCAAGAGAAGTGTGTGGTGCGATACCAGTTTTAAACTTCGCGGGAGAAATCTTCACTTTGGCATCAGACAATAAAGGCTTAGTGCTTAGTCCTAATCAACAAGCCATGTTGCTTGGAGCCGTTCAGGTCGTGGGATCGATTATCGCTTCTGGCCTCGTTGAAAAATGTGGTCGTAAGGTACGTGGTATTACTACTATTATGTGAAAGTCGATGACAAAGTCAAATAATTTTAATCAAAAAAATGAAAAAATGTTTATTAACAAAAAACAACATTATACAATGAAATGTCCGGTGGTGCCCACACTAGGTATTCCTGTGTCGTGGGTACCTATAGATAGTTTTACAGTACATGTTTATTGTTGTCGCTCGGCAGTTGCACTCACAATTATAGGAGAACACAACATGCTTCGTATTTTATAAAAATATCTTAAGACTAGACAGACATTATATTAGAGATATTGAAGACATTACATAACAATTTTAATAATAATAATTATAAAAATAAAACTTAAGGATAAACATTAAACATTAATCGTACAATATTATATCGTACTGTAACAATTCTCACATTTTTTGGTAAACACTGACAGGTTATCGTGACCTATGTCTAAGTCCGATTCACGGATCGCACATATATTATATGCAATCGACATGCGAACTAGCGGCGCGTTCTTACCTGATTTAGTTCTACAAGCACCATATATAAAATATGCACTTTGGTGCCTAGGTGGCGCGTGAGGTACGTTTATACATAGTTCATGTAATTAATGTGGACTGTCAATAACATTGTTAAATAATTTATATAAAAATTTTTGGTCTAGTACAGATCTACGAGCATAGAGCGATTGCATTCCAAAATATTTAAGTAATAATCAGAATAAGAAGTTACATGCTTCATTTGTTGAGTGTTAAATAATTTAATAATTTTACCACAAGTTCACTAAAGTTTATGCCTCAGACCTGAAAAAATCTGGCGCAAGAACTTTAGCGGGACATTTCTTTTTTGTTAGTTGCCAAAAATTTACAACCAACAATTCTTATTTGTCACTAATAAGAATGATCCTCTTGAAGTAGACTGGGGCGAGCTTTTCATTCCCAAGGCATGTCATCGTTTATGAAAAATTTAAGTAAATTATGACTCATTGGTATTTTGCATATGACGCAAGCGTACACTAAACTGTCAGAGAAAAAGATATATTTTTTTCTCTTTCGGTTATTATTTTGAAAGAAATATGACAGGTTGACAACGTTAAATTGTATTTTTAGAGTACGAGTTATTTACGTCATTTTTATTTAATCACACCTAATTAAATTTTACCTCGCGCGTGTAACGTAGCACGTATAAATATCTCGAAATGGGAATAATGATCGTTTGGGTAAGCTATTGATAATTCTTAACTAGTTTTTCTGTTTATAGCCTTAAAATATTTTACCCTGTAGGTAGTTTTGACAAAGGATACACATACATATCTGCAATAAGCAATATTTTGAAGCTATCATATTTATCTATATAAATATTTTCTTTTATAATTTTGAAAAGTCGGTCCGTCTGTACCTGCCCTACTTTAACCCTATAAAAAGCCGTTTGATATTTCAAAGGCCTTGACTATTAATATATGTATATGAAGGTGAATCGTATTTAAATATACCTGTCTGCTAATTTTAAAGTCTACCTACTACAAAATTCATGTAAAATACCTGTTATAAGCTAATGTTAAAAAAAATATAGAAGAATAATATCTTTTTTACTAGTAGATAATAATATTATTAGTTTTTAGTAGAAAATCACTTTTTAGGAAACATTGATTTTTTGTTATTTTGGGATTTTAACCAGCTCATTTTGGAAACCGTTCAAGCTCCAGCTAGTTTAGAGTTAGCCGCATTCGTAGATATTGTAAGGCAAATAACAAATGTTGATACTGAACAATTCGTTGATTTTGGCAATTTTCATAGCATTATGTCTTATAGAAATATAGAAAATTAAATAAGTCGTTTTTGGTCTTTCACGCATGTATCACAAAAAGACTCTCGTAAAGAAAACTCGAGTAAAGCCAATTACACAGTTCAGGAGGATAAAAATGTTTAGAATTAACGTCATTTAAATTTTGTGCAGGATACTACTACCTAATGTATTGAATAACAAATGTTATGTAAATATTTAAAATAGCAACTGCTGGAAGACATATTCATTCGACGATTCACAAGTGATTGTGAAAGACTCCTTAAATAAAGAATATTTTAAATTTAAATTCAAACGTTATAATTTTAATATCACTCAACAGACGCGGCACAAATTCCTAATATCCAAAAATATTTATAATAAAACACGCACATGTTGTGTAATATTGCATAATTTAAATGATGTAGAAACTCAACTGTATCCAAGAAGTAGACTGTGTTAATTCTAATGAAAAATAATTAAAGTGTTGTAATTTTCTTTCCACAGCCCCTGCTCTTCGTATCTTCTCTCATATCTGGACTAAGCATGTGCATCCTCGCCTCTTGGTTCTTGCTGCGTGATTATGACATCATAACACCATCGTGGATACCATTATTTACGTTGTGCCTGTGCATCTTCTGCGACTCTTCAGGTCTACAGCCTATGTCTGTTGTACTGTCTGGTGAAATCTTCTCGTTTAAGGTGCACTTAAAATTTATGTTTTAAAAAGCGTTAATCCACACTGAGAATAGAAAAATATTTAAAGAAAACATAAAAATTTTAGCGCAGTGGGAGTTGAACCTAAGTCCTCTTGCAAACCGTGCAAGCATGGTTCAAATTCCGCTGCATTCAAATTGTTATGTTTACTTTAAGTACTGACAATTAAGTCAAATCTTTGCCATTAGCATTAATACACTCTTCAAAGCATTGATACACGTTTGAAGAACCCCTACAGAATCGACCAAGCTCAAACATGTTGAAATTATCAGTTATCAGTTCCCAAATATTAGTTATCAGTTCTCACATCAACCTATATACAGTTTGAAAAGTACAGTGTAAATATTATGGGAAGTGGAAAATAGTCTGAGAGTTCATTTTCATGTTGAATCGTCGCCGTCATATTACTATAAAGCTGCATAAATAAGTTTACTAATTTTGAGAACAGAACAGAACAAGCAATGAGGACCGTCATAGCGCAGAGACGTAGCGTCTACCTGTAAACGCGACGATTTGTGGGTTTGATTCCCACTAGGGGAAGATGGACTTTTCTATTTCCATTTTCTTCACTCTGGAAACTAGGCAAAGCACGGCGTTGAGCTCCACCACTCAATGCGCAATGCTTCGAAAAAGGTGGAAAGCAGGGACTCAGCAACAGGATCCAATGGTTCATGCAGTTTCCTCTGGCTACCCTGCCATGTGCAAAGACGTAAAAAAAATGTTAAATTTGTACCGCGCAAATTGCACCTTGTACGGCTCGCAAAAGGGCGCGTGTTCAAAACCCGCTGCACTCAAATTTTTATATGTTTTCTTTAAGTAAGATATACTTTGTTTGTTTGCTTATAATTTCTATAAATAAAAGTTTTTAACTACTGATTGTTACACACAAAAGAAGCTACCTTACGTAGCAAAATAAGATTTTCAAAATCTTTTTATTTACTATAAGGATGCAATATGGAATTTTATATTCAACAGTTTATATTAACGATGTACATGTCTACAATTAGGAAATGGCTCAATACCATCAAATTTTCAAATCAACCAAAATTTATCATTTACTCTATAAAATTAACGTAGATTATCCCAAAGAATCCTGCAAAAGTTTAACAAGTCCCGAATGCTAATATTCCTATTTTGCAATAAAATTATAATTTATTTATTTATAGAAGTGTCAATCCACCCTGAGTACCGGAAAAATATTTAAAGAAAACATTTTTCAAACTTGTTGTCATTTCATCTTTTATCTAATTTTTTACTTCTGTTACGGCGGGTTTTGAAGTGGACTGTATTTTTAAATTATTAGAGGTGTGATCTGCGGAAAAGGTATCTGCGGGATAGAATGCACGCCTACCTTGCGGGTTCTGCTCCTTAGTTTTGGACGTCCTCAGCAGTATCAGCAATCCAAAGCATCTAGTCTCCAGCACATGAGGCACTAGTCACCGTACAGCTCGGTGGGCGCGCGCGGGTTCACGATATGAGAGATCATTGCTAACTGCGTACTTAATCAGTAGGCGTGCGTAGAAAAGGAATGCGGGTAGGAAAATAATATAAAGCGGGTGGAAAAACAAATTTATGCGATTTAAATAATGGCGGAAACAACTTCCTTTTAGTTATATACAGTAAGGTATTCTTAACGTTAAATGTTTTTTTTTTCTTTATTTTTAGTATCGAGGCACAGTGATGGCCACAGCTATGTGCGGCTCCTCCCTATCTGACTTCCTACAACTGTTATTTTTCAAGCCACTTGCAAATTCAATCGGAATACACATAGCATTCTACTTTTTCGGCTTTGTTTGTCTGTTCATGGCAGCATATGTCATAATTGTTATACCGGAAACTAGAGCTAGAAGCTTGGAAGACATTTACAAAGACTTGGGAAAGAAGGACACAGAAGAATGCAGTAATAAAGAAGTAACAAGAGTTTGATTTGTTCTTTAATGAGAACAATGTTTCTATATGCATTAAATATAAATAATAGTAATATTGATTAGATAAGTTATGAATGAAACAAAAGTGCCATACAGAACTATGTCGATTGGATCAATAATAAATCACATCAACACTCATAGGTATGGACAATCGTGTAGAAGAAATTCCTCAAAAAAAGGAAAATCTTAGGCCGATACTTGCCATTCAAACATTATGTATACTATAAATTGTACTATTTTACCTTATGAGTAACGGAACCCAACGCGTAATCTCTAAACTGGATTACGGCGTGTCTTGCCACTAGGTCCTCTCTTACCCTGTTATATATGGGAATTAACTAGAAGCTATTTTTATAATTTTGTTTAATACTACAGTAGAAACTCTATTAATTGGACCTGGCTTATACGAATTGTCTGGACATGGCCAATTCAATTAAAAGTACCTGCAAGTTGCATGTGTGCAATCATGGACGTGTCGGAAGTGATACAACTCCGCCCCCGCTTAATTTATTAGATATTGTCAGTTAATACATTGTTCTTTTTATTAACCTATACTATGTAGTGGACCGTCGTGGCGCAGAGGCGCGTCTGCCTGTAACGCGACGGTTTCTGGGTTCGATCCCCAGTCGGAGAAGATGGATTTTTCTATTTCTAAAAAAAAAAAAAAAAACATTATGTAGTTACATACGTTTACCTGTTTACTTATTTTATTTCATATACTAGCTTTCCTACTTTTCGGTTATCTAATTATCTTAAGGTAACAATTAATCCGATTAATCAAGTTTCTACTGTATATATATATATATAAGTAGTGCATAATAAAAATAAAAATATTTGTTCACAATATTAAATAATATAAATATAAAAGTAAAAATAGTCTTATATTTAAAAACTCTATAATCGAAGATTAGTTCATATCCTGCAACAGATTACTTAGTACTTACTAGATATACAAAATATATTGTAGTTATTAATAAATAAATATTAATACCTTTACACTGGTATATGTGAACCAAATTGTTGTGATTGTGAAATTAAATGATTTTTCTCAAGTAAAGGTATGCGCGTTTTAAAGCGAATAAAAAAAGTACAAATTTCTGTTCATTTGTCTCTCCGTTTGTTTACTCTGATCTCTGGAACTGTTAATTGTATAAGACTAAATCCAGGAACGTTGATCAATCGGGTGATGCTGCCAACAGTTGTAAATATACACATATATAATATATATAGACTTAAGTAAATATTGATATAGAGTAAATTTGTGGTTATTTTTTGTATCACTTTTAATACATCCCTTATTTGACTAAAATAGCTTATATATATATATATATACATATATATATATATATATATATATATATATATATATATATATATATATATATATATATATATATATATATATATATATATATATATATATATATATATATATATATATATATATATATATATATATATATATATATATATATATATATATATATATATATATATATATATATATATATATATATATATATATACCAAGAAGCTCACACTCAACTTTAAACACGACAATTAGGGGTTGGATTCGCACTTAGGGATTATTATTGGGGATTTATTTCCTCGCTTAGTTCAGAACTAAGGGGATATACTGAATTCCGCCTATTTCCTCGCAATTTATAGACAAAAATAAAAAAAGTAAAGTTTAGTGCACTAATGTGTTCCAGTCAAGAAAATTAATTAGCTCGTGACAGTTTTGACAAATGCCAATGTTAATCTTTAATCTTCATACAAACAACAGTACACGCTAAAAGAAATTCATAAAAATAATAGTAGATTGACTGACACAGAAGATAAAAAGTTAGTTGTAAAAGAGCATACACTGCCCCATGAAAAAATTGCGGTGTCGATGTAAGTTCAAGAGTATTTTTCTTAGCTTCACGCTTTATCTCGCATATTGCAGGGTAGGCAGAGGGAACTGCAGGAACCATATGAACTCAGTGTTAAGACACTTCGTTGCTTAGTCCCCGCTTTCCGCCTTTTTCTGAGGCATTAGCAAATTATAAACAAAAATAACTAAGCACTCTCTAAAATAATAAATAATTGGTATTGATTATTGAAAAATCTTTGATGTCATTCATTTTTCCGTTCTATAAACTTAAGTAATCTTTAAATAAAGTTTAAAAACATCATATTTAGAATAAGTACAAAACTTTTATAAATAAAATGTAATAAAAGAAAAGCATTAATAATATTAGAATATTTATTCATATTTATGTAATATTACATTAAAAACTAATTTTAATTTTAATTAAAGCCCAATGTATTTACATTGGGCGGAGATCTAAAGCAAAAATATATATCAACATATTAGTTTAAGCACTTCGACATTTACTCTATCGTAATTATAATGGTAACAATTATACTCGCAAATGGCACTGTTTTAGTAACAAAACGCTTCATATATTCTTTAATAATTCGTTTTAATATATAAGATATAGAGAAAAAAGTAAATTCGTCACAAATCCGGGTCTTCTAAGTAGATATACACGTTGCCATAGTAACGAGTATGTCAATGTATACTTACGTTGCCATAGCAACGCCTATATCATACCATACTGATGTATAAATTCTTAAACAAAACAGTGTGACATTATATTTATTTTATTAATTTTAAATGAATTTTAATAAATATAATTCAAGTAATTTTAATTTTTACCTATGTTACTCGTTTTAAAGAATTAACAGATATTAGTTCATATAATTTATAAAATATATTTTTCAATATGGCGACCATTGCATTGTCAAAATCTTATTATATTTTATTGTTTAAGAAAAAGAAGGGCTTTAATAACATGTACTTACATGTATATGTACGAGACACCTAGGACTACCATAACTTGTTACATTGTTATTAATTACAAATATCACCATTTTATTATATTATATATTATATGCATAATATAAAATAATTAAAACTGATATAAAACATATTAGAATATTGAAAAAAAAAAAATTAAATTATTAGTAAGTTACAAACTATCGTACGCGAGTCGTTTCTTGTTTTTTCTTATTAGATATCTTAAACCATCCCGCTTTCTTCTCTTTCGGTATCGATATCGAACGCGACACTCTTTCTCGATCATCTCGATTCAAAATCTCACTCGATTGACTCTTTTTGTTCTCTCTCTTTCTTGATATAGTGCTGTGCGACGCATCATTCTCCTTCCCTCGATCTCTATCTCGTCTGTATAGTGTTGTACTGCTGCTAGTTAATCGATTTTGACTATTCGGTCTGCGGTTTAGCGTTGTTTGGCTATTCGATTTGTTTTTCTGTAAGATCGATTCATTTCTCGGTGTCGATGATGACTTTTTGAATCGTTCTGTTTCTTTTTTGGGTTTTCTTGGTTTTTGCTCGTAGTGTACGTCGAATTGGTCGTTGTAATGGCGCGGAGTCCATGGGGCGAAGAGGGAGAAGCTCTTAGTACTGCTCTTGACTTGGATGTTGGAAGACATTACGGAGGAAACGTCATCGCGGGAACGATTTCTGGTGATCCGACCAGGGTCTGGAATATCTCCAACTGGAAATATTAAATTATGTTTTGTAATAATTTTTCCTTCCATATAATGTAGCATAATCTGCTTTCCTAAATTTACAGATTAGACAAGAAAATAGTACAAATGTTTTTAAACAACATCAGTTCTTAAACTCACGGTTTTAAGGAAAAATGTAAATCATATCAAATATATATATACAATACATTATAAAATTTCATATTAATTCTGGGAAAAAACAAGTACTAACCTGTAGTGGCATGTAAGTACACGACGCTCCTCTGAGACTGCTGGCTCGAGTCGCCTTCAGTACTGCTTTCTGCAGAGTTGGCTACTGGCGTACGACGACGGGGTCTGAAATACAAGAAAATATATTTCTTAACATATAATATAGTACCAACAGATTATATATGTGCTTATTACATAATTATTTAACAATATCGTAATACATATCCATCTTTATAATATTATGTTATAGTTTTATATAAAACATTAAATCTAAGTAAATAAAAAATACATGTACACAATTCGCTACCACTCACTTAGATTCCCTTAACTCTTGCTTACTGCTTCGTAGTTCTGAAGAGCTGCCTCGATCTTCCACTCTACCGTTCCTCCTCATATCACTTTTGCTGCCTTTCAAAGTTTTGGAACTGCTGTGACTCCTCGACCTGTCGTAAGGACTAATCGGTGGCTTCAAGGTCATCCTCTTGTCAATATGACTTTCATTTTCCGAATTACTATGAATTTCCGAAATATTTTTCAAATTTCTCTTATAATATTCCTTGGTTTTTGGAGATTCGCTCTTGTCCCGATCTCTTCTATCTCTATGTAAGTTTGAAAGGGAGAAGCTTTTATTTGACAGCTCGCTGTGGTCTACTTCGTCCAAACCTGCACTGGAGTGTGAGATTGTTTTGCGTAAAGTTCCATGGTTTTTGGGCCTTGACTTGAGCGTTTGCTTATTTCCATCTGACTCGTGATCAGTGTCACCGAAAAACCTTAAGTTTTTCGCCGGAGAGTTAAGCGGTTTCGAAGCTTTTGACCACACTCGACGGCTTGATTCGTCTTCTGTTGTGATTATACTCTCTTTCTCGACCTGCGAATGTATTTTAATAAAATGTTAATATAGTTTTGCTTAAATTGATTTTTTTTTTTTGAAAAAAAAAAGAATATTTAATTATCTTTTTATCTTTTTCTTGTCTTATTATTTTTTTATTACTTAAAAAAAAGATAAAAATTAAGTGATTTCCTTTCATTATTTATGATTTGTATAAGTATATATATTAAATTACATCAGAATTATACTACTATATATAATTGAAGACAGTAAGCATGATGACTGTGTGACATCCATTCGGTAACTAACTCGTTTTGAGTAGAAAACGAACAAACCGCGGCGTTGAGCTCCGCCATGCAAATCGATAAGACGGAGAACTGGAAATAGTGGGTCTTAACACTAGATTATCTCTGTTTCTCTTTACGAGATAAAGCCTAAAGTTTAGTATAAATATAGTTAAATTTACCTTACTATTCTTCTCACGTTTCTTGCCCAGTCTGTCCATGGATTTGAACCAGTTACCAGATGTCTGGGAGGACTCACGCCGCGGCGGTGACGGTGTGGGACTCGGCGTGGCTAAACGACGCCTCTCACGGTATCTCTCCGCCTGTAGAGTATTCGTTCAATCTTTTAATAATAATTTTTTTAAATAAAAAAGTAAATAAATTTGGTTGTCATAATTTTTTTTAACAATATTTTCTTCACGCTTTATTTTCCATATTTTCCAGAATATTCTCTTATATATGAGAGAAATATCTGAACGACAATAGTAAAATAATCACGTAGCTTTTTATATATGTATATTAAAATGGTTTAAAAGATGACACTCTTATATACTGTTACTAACGACTTAAGTGTGTCATAATCCACACAAATGATTCAATCATCAATCAAAGAAAAAAAGTACAATTTATTAATATCCAGTTAGTAAGTTAGTAATAATCTGAGAATCAATAATGACTTGTTGTATGATGTATATTTCTCCTTATGTAAAAATGATCTACTTAAAACTCAAATAATAGATACAGAGAGTCTTGACACTACTGTACATGTCCTGTTATATGCGAGATATACTGTATACCAAAATAATCAAACTGAAACCCATCGCTTACATTACAATCTCAGCGAGGTCTCAGTACCATATGGCACTCGACCTTACCATGTTAACTAGAGAATAAATAAAGTAAGGTGACTTAATGGTTTCTATTATAACATTATTTTGGATGTTTTAGACCTAAATAGCCATAACAGTACCACCCAATATATATTTATATGGAGATTGTAATTTTTTTCTGAACAAGTCAATAACAAGCTTATAAAATTAAAAATTGAATTCTCTTAGTTTAGTTTTTATTACTAATTAATATTGAAAATATTCTTAATATGACTTGTTTTTAAAAGTACATGTTCAATAATAATAGACTTTCCAATATCTTCCCGTTCTCGTTTCAATTTGAGATATCTTCGCTTAGTGCTCCCCCCCCAAGGACTCATAAAAGTGCTATCAAGTTTCTCTTGGTTAGATAATTTTGGATATGCCCAAAAGCCTAAGACCGGAAGTTTATGAGCTGTATTGCGTAAACATAGAACCTAAACCTGTTGTGGAGGGAACAGTAACAATATTTTCACTACTTTATAACTTATAACCAATAGCAATTGAATATTCTGTAAAATGCCAACAATTTACGTAGCTTCGCATTATATCCCGTACAAAGAAGGAAAGCAGACGAAACTGTAGGCTAACCTTTAAAATTCCGCCTTTCAAGGCATCTTGTTAGGTGACGGAACTCAACGCCGCACTCTGCCTTCTTGTCAGAGCGAGAAATGTGAATTGCGAAAATACAGTAGCGTACATGTAATTTTTTTGTTTGTGTTTAGTATATAAAGAAAAGTAAACATTAAAATTATACATAATTACAAGAATTTATATTTAACAAACCGACAACCCTTCGCTTAGCACTTAGTTTTTACATGTCGCTAACACTAAGGGCGCATTTTCATTGGTCGATAGGGCCCACATTCGGGATGCGGGAGATTTCTGTAACGCATGCCATAGGGCCCGCAAAGTGTCTATCGTTTTCACTGGTCGTCAGGGCCCGCATACGGGGTGCGGGTGATTCCTATAATGCATGCGATAAGGTCGTTATTCCGAATGTGGATATCACCCGCACACGTTTAATCGACCGAGTTATCGACCAGTGGATTTCATTGGTTGTTAGCTCACATGCGGGTACTCCGCGCATTCGGGCTAACTACCGACTTATCGACCAATGAAAATGCGCCCTTAGTCTTTATATGAGTCAAATGAACATATCAAGTTAGCTATTACCATATAAGTAGCTAGGCGAGCTTAGTCAGCCACGACTGTACATAGAAATATGATCGTACCAATGTATGATGAGAAAATGAGTAACATACCTCTACTGTAGATACAGATTGGGTTACTAGAAAATATATATATATATATATTTATTATTAAATTAAATTAAATATATATATATATATATATATATATATTTATTATATATATTTATTTATTAATAATTTTTTTTTTGTAGCTTCACGCTTTATCCCGCACATGGCAGGGTAGGCAGAGGGAACTGCAGGAACCATATGAACCTAGTGTTAAGACACTCCGTTACTTAGTCCCTGCTTACTCCGTCCCCACTTTCCGCCGTTTTCGAGGCATTGCGTGTTGAGTGGCGGAACTCAACGCCGCGCTTTGCCTTAGTTGCCAGAGCGAAGAAAATGGAAATAGAAAAATCCATCTTCCCCGACTGGGGATCGAACCCAGAAACCGTCGCGTTAGCCGCGTTATAGGCAGACGTTGTGCCTCAGCGCCACGACGGTTTATAATCAGGTATATTATTATAGTAAAATTTTATTAAGTTTTCACTTTCTAAATTTATAAAGTTGATATTTTGTCAAAAGAAAAAGAAATTCAGTACTTTGTACTGAGATTCTTTTTTTTTAATTTCACTCTGTACCATGAGTAAGTAGGGCATCTAGTGTTAAGACACTCTTTAAAATGAGAACAATGTGTCTTTACGAGACACTTACGAGACAATGGGTGTTGACGTGACATTTAATAGTTTTTAGCCTAGCAAGGAAAAAGAAAATTATTTATTCTCCCTTGAGGAGGAGAATTTCTCTGTTTTTCTCTGCCTTTCTATACTACCGGGATAATGTTCCAAAATAAATGCAACGGTTTGTACGGGACTTGGAGAAAAATAGAGAAAATTGTGGAGCAATATATACGTATTCTTGCCAAGCAAGTAATTACCGTAAATAAAATTATGAATATACTTTATATTTCTTCAAGTGTAAAGAAGAAATATAATCTTACATTTTTTTATTTCTATAGAAAAACCATACGTACAAGTTTATTAGATGACGCGGTCATAATATTTTGAAAGTCGTGTTTGCAAAGTTCCATAGTCACTCTTTAATTTTGAGGACCGTCGTGGCGCAGAGGCGTCTGCCTGTTACGTGATGGTTTCTGGGTTCGATTCCCAGTCGGGGACGATGCCTCGAAAAAGGCGGAAAACGAGGACGGAGATAGCAGGGACTAAGCAACGGAGTGTCTAACTAGGTTCCAATAGTACCTGCAGTTCCCTCTGCCTACCCTGCCATATGCGGGATAAAGCGTGAAGCTCAAAAAAATAACGCTGATTATGATGTAATGCTTATTTTATTATCATAGATTTTAATACGTATATATATAAATTATATTTATCTTTATCATATTTATTATTTTACATAATAAAGTAATGCTAAACAGAGGTTCTAAAAAGTTCCAGACCAAGTGATTACGATTTTGATTTTCGCTTTAAAATTGAACTTAAGGAACTTTAAGATCAAAGTTGGTAAAGTTAATTTTTACATAGAGACTATAACTATTACAAATATAATTATAATTATATATTAATTATATATTATATATTTTCTTCGATAATTGAATTATTAATATTATAATTATTATAATATTAATATTATAATAATTAACCCACGCTCTACCACGTAATTATTAATTAATAACGAGACAATATTTCACAAGTACAAGTAAAGTCACTAACTAAAACCAGTCGTATACAGTTCATTATCCTCTCGGTCAATGTCACATGAGATCATATTAGCACTACATACAAAAGATATTTTGGCAGCATCTCTCATGTACAGATCACATCTTAAATTTAATATTTAAATATATATTAATGTACTGTTGATTTGATTTTGGCTTTACAATAGTTTAGTAAAAAATTTAGTTATTATCTAATTGTGAAGTAACAAACTTTTGCATTTTTAGTCAGATCCTAGTTTAAAACATACTTATGTTAATTATGGCCTAAGTTAAAGTCAGGATATATAAATATATATATATATATATATATATATATATATATATATATATATATATATATATATATATATATATATATATATATATATATATATATATATATATATATATATATATATATATATATATATATAAACCTATGTAAATATCTAATATATTTAAAATAAGAATGTAACACTTTTTAATATTTATATAACGAAGTGTTTCTAACAATAGTTTTAAAAAGCCACTCCCTTAAATCATTATCGGTCATCGTATTACAATCGATAACGATGGTAGAATATCAATTTGGTACAATGAACTATAAAAGAACAAAACGGCTTATTTTTTTACACTGTACTCTGTGTATAAAAGGCTAGGTTCTCTCTGAAAACCTAATATCAGTATTGACACTCCTTTCTCCGTTTTCTGGAAGAAAATTAAAAAAAAAAATTTTTTCGAAGAATGGAGAAGAATTCTAAAAAGAAATAAGATTTAATCATAACATATTCCATTTCCATTTCATAAAAATTGTTTTTATTACTAACTAGCAAAATGTTTGAAATATTTTAATTTAAGCAATTACTAACGTGTAACAATCATTGTGGGAAATCTTCTAATCTCCAGACACTAAATAAGCGTTTACGTTACAGAGAGTTGAAGTTGTTGTTAATGTACGAACAGATAATAATGACATTGTTTTGTTTAAGAGCTAAACAAATGATTTTTCTTTTGCATCATGCATGTCAAAGGATGGGCTGAGTGTTAAGGCACTCCGTTCTTCACTCTCCGTCCGTCTTGAATTGCGTATTACAGCTTTTCAGAGCAGAGATTTTCAATCCAGACGCTGTGACTACACTAAGGTCTCAAAGGGCTTAATATGCTAAATGAGCCTACAACTTTTATTTCTTGATTTATTTTATAATTTGTTACCTTGTTAAAACTGATAAAACTGATATAGGCTTTATTTTCTTGGCCGAACCCAAAAGAATAGAAAAATAGTTTTAAAGTCTACAATCTAACAAGTGAATACCAATCACATAAAACAAAATAAAATTCTAAAGCAAAGCGCGTCATTAAGTTCCGCCACTCAACACACAATGCCTCGAAAACGGCGGAAAGCGGGGACGGAGAAAGCAGGGACTAAGCAACGGAGTGTCTTAACACTAGGTTCCCACAGTGCCTGCTGTTCCCTCTGCCTACCCTGCCATGTGCGGGATAAAGCGTGAAGCTACTAAAAAAAAATCTAAAGAACCGAACGGAATTGAAGTCCCAATATCAAAGAACTGAACTGAACTCAATTCACCATCACGGCACACTCAGAGATTAAAATCCTAAATATAATTTCTTTTGATTTTTTAATTAAAATTAAGCGTGTAATAAAATATGTACCTAATCCTCATTATTTATGTATATATGTGTGTGTGTATAATCGTGTGTGTGTGTGTGTGTGTGTGTATACTTATATGTATATGTGATTTTAGAGTAACGCGAATTTAAACTAATATAAGCGGTCAACAACTCTTAACAAAGGCCATTTGCCAAAGCGAATTGAAGTGTGAATAATATTTTCAAGTCAAATTAGAATCGAATTGTTTCAATACAGTAAGCAATAATAGAATGAGTTATTGAAAATTTCACATCGATATGACGATAGATTTTAATTAAGTATATACTAAAATAAGAAAACTTTAAGAGAAACAATAATTTGACGTGACGGGATTTGAACTTGCGTCTCTCGGAAATAGTTCAAGCGTCCCAATCACTAAGTTATACGTTCATCGAACTACGGTTAAATTACTATATTCTACAAGTCAAGTTAAGTTATTAACATCTCTGTAATCTGCAGTATTTTACACATTTGTGGTATCGACATAATTTTCCACTACTTTTAACCATATTATTATAGATTTTTCTAGAAAAACTTACCAAAGCAGGTGAGTCCAGTGATCCTGCAGTATTGGATCTGATCCTGCGTCTGTCAGTCTCCACATCAGAGGGCCGGTCACTTTCTCTCTCTGACGAGTTATATCGTCTTCTTTCTTCATGTCGTTCTTTGTGTCTTCTATCTTCTTTTAAAGTTCTTTCAAACCTATTTTTTATCAATATATATTATTTAAGAAAGTGTTTTTATTGCGCCCACTTGGAGGAGCAAGTTGTGATTTCAAAACTTTTTATCTCTCAAATATTCTGTCTTTTAACAAAAAAGTATTTCTAACTTTATCATCATTAAAAAGCATTAAGCTTAAAGTTAATAGCACGAAACGGGCAACTATTATTTTTTAATTTAAAGTCTGAATAAGAGTTTTGTATTTTTTTCTTAACTATCAAACTAGTTAAATCCTGGATGGATATCAAAAATATTGGATGTTAATAAATTGACAATATAAATATTTAAATATAAATTAAAAGGGTCTTTACCTTCCTTCAAAATCGGAGTCTTTGTACCGGTCTTCTCTTCTATCTATGCTCTCCCGGGGCTCAGGGCTCCTATAGCTTTCTAAATCCTCTCTAGATCTTTTGTATCTTCTCTCTTGTTTGTCCTCTCTTTTCTTTACGTCTATATCGCTAGGTTCTGGATCTGTATATCTAGAAATAATTAAAATAAATTAATTATATAACAGATCATAGGACGTATTTTGAATACTTTTTGTAATAGTCCTTAAAAATACCTTCTGTATTCAGAATCGTCTCTGGCAAGATGTTCAGGGCTCTTGAGCACCCGGGTGCGAGTCTTGGGTTGGACCTCCTTCTCTTTCTTGCTCTTCTTAGAAGAGTCGCGAGAGAATAGCTGTTTCATCTGTGAATTGACAATGTTTATGTATATTCTTAAAATAAAGAAAAACTTAAATGAAATTCTTAAAAAGTATTTTTTTTGTCCCAATATTACCTTTTCAAGTCCAGAAAGCTTTTTCACAGCCTTCGGCGGCTTCGCACTAACTTTATCATCATTTCGGCTCGGACTTTTCTCGTGGCGATTGGTTTTACGATCTATAATTGAGCTCTCATCTGCGCTCCCATCTCTAGGAATATAATCCTTTCTGCCTCCCTGATATTTTTTTCGATTTGCCAAATATTCTCCATTTGCATAAATTTGTTCACTTGGATAATTATCTTCTGTGTGTTGTCTTTCACTAGCTAATAATAGGGAAGTGTTTCGTACGTCTTCATCACTCTCATGTCTTCTAGGTTTAGACCTATGAATCTCGCTACTTGAGTTGTGTCTAAAATCGTTTTCAATCCCAGAGTCAACTAAGCGACTATCAAAATCGAACCGACGTGGTGACATTTGCTCTCGATAATAGTCCCTGCTATCGCCAGAATCATGGCGGCGAATACTGGCGTGGTGCTTGAAGTTATTTTCCTTACTTTTAGCACGACGTAAGGAGTTGTGATACGATTCGTGCTTATTGTTATATCCGAGGTTGGCGTATTCTTCTTCCCTTTCTTGTGCTATTTCTGGATTAGAAGCGTAATGACCCTTTCGTTTTCCAAAATAATCGTCTTTAACTTTATATTTTTGACCACCTTGCACAAGATCATGACTAGAGATAAAATGTTTTTTTACTCTATATTTCTTTTCTTTGTACTCATCAGGTGATGCTATAAGTTTGCCAGGGTTAGACTCCAAGCTAGGTGGCTCATATTCAGGCTCAGGTGGAAAGACTTTTCTTTCATCTTTGTATCTTCCCGGTCTTAAGTCATCAATAAAAGCATCCTTTGAAGCCTTATGATAAGATCTAGACTCAGTATTATATTTTATTTTATGACTATCAGAATCGTATTTGTAATCTTCAGTCAATGTACTTTCAATACCATCTCTTTCTAATGTATGACGATAGTACTTAACTGTATCATTTACATATTTTTCAGTCTGTTTCATTCGTTTCTCAGCTTCATATATGGGATCATTTTCTGCAAGATATTTTGAAATGGGCTCATTAAAGCTTATTTTTTCACGATCGAATCTTCTAGCGTTTAATCGAGACTCAAGAAGTTCTCTGCGGTGACTCAGTTCATTAAAATCCAAATCTAGTTTTGCCCCAGACTCAAATATCTTTTTCTTTGTGTCCATACCATCAGCTCTACCTCTAAAATTTTCGATAGGTATATCCAAGTCATTAGCTTTATCTGCAAAACCATTTGCATATGTTGGTTCAGCATCCTCGAAACTCATAAGTTTATATTCCCTAAACCTTGGTCTTATAGGCGACTCTTTAATGTTAAATCCGTCCTTGAAGTTATAGCTGCCGTTATTATTTTTGTAGTCAAAATCTGAAATTTTTTCTGAAGAATATTTATGTCTTTCTTCATAACCGAGTCCTTCATCTTCATCAGAAAAACTTGCATATTTTTCTCGAGATGGTGAAAATGTTTTATGCATTGTTTGTTTCGGAAAATGTGGACGCAAATCGCCGCTATCTCTAATAACTTGAGCATACACAACACCCTTATCATTCATTTTGTTAATTGGTGAGGGCACTCTATCAGGACTGGTGCTTCTAACAAACAAATTAGGATCAGGACTAGTGCTTGGTTTCGTATATGAAAATGGTTGGTTGGTGTTGGTGCCGTTTTGTGGTGAAATCAAATGAGACTTAGGTGGAGATGATTGTTGATCTTCTTTTAGTATTCGAACAATATGTCCTACCGTATGACCTCGTGTTAACGGTGGCTTTTCAGGGGGTTGTTGACTACTATGTTTCATCTCCTTGTCAGCATATACGTTTTCTTCTATTTTTCGAATGCTCTCTTTGATTTTATCCTTAATATCATTAGAAGTTTCGCTGATAGGTTCTTTAGAGTCTATTTGATCTAGAAGAGTTGTTTTATTAACTTCTGTTTTTCTTTTTGGAGTCTCAGTTATAGGTGGAGACTGTTCTTTTTCGGAAGATTTTCCTCTTTTATTGCGGGTAGATGGTTTAAGGTCAGTATTATCAACTTTGAACCTGGGAGGTTTTTCTATAGGATTAACTTTTTTACTATCTATGGATAGTGGGACACCAATTGACTCTTTTTCAGAAATCTTATTATTCTGAAGCAAATCTAAAGGAGAAGTCTTCTTAAAATAATCTTCTCTAGGTGAACTTTCAATAATAGGTGACAGTTGGGATTTTTTGTTTCGCAATGATTTAAGAAATTCTTCTGTTTCGCTCCCGGATCGTTTCCTAATTGGTTTTGATTTGTTAAGATCAGTATTAGATTTCAAATCAGATACGTCACTTTTACTTCGTTTAACAATAACAGCTGGCTTTGTAGAAACTACAACTGGTGCATCAGGGCTTTTACTTTTTTGAGCACGTCTAAAGAGAGTTGATAAAGAGGTCCTTTCCTTTCTTCTTTTGCTATTTACATCACTAGTAGATCGTCCTAAAGGAGTTTTTACGTTTTCTTCTTGAGTACTACCGTCGTCACTATTTCTTCTGCCAGATCTATCGTCTTTTAATTTTCTTCTGTGTGGAAGCGAAAAGAATTTTTCAGGTGGATGATCAGCAGTACATGTAACACTCTGGGCTTGAGCGATAACTTTATTCGCTTCTTCGATAAGTTCTTGTTCGGATAAATGAGTAAAAGGTTCTTTTCTTATTATCGAGGGCTGTACAGAGGTACCCCGCTCACGCGGTTTACCTGAAACGAAACAAAAACGTATTTTTTTTTTAAATTATCAATTTTAGTTCATAAAATTGGCAAATAGTAATACAAGTAAATAATAAAAAATATATAACATAGAACGTTAATATAAAAGTTATTTGAAAGTTATTATGAATTTAATGAGTTAAATATTGAACATTGATATACTAATAACATATATGCATGTATGTGTACGTGCTTCAGTGAAATAAATATATTGTTTTATTAAATATATTAAAATTATTTATTAAAATAAAAATAATAATTAAATATTAGTTCACGTTGCATCTGTTGCATATAGCAGTATAGGTAACCCAGAGTACATTAAGTACTCTATGACGCGCGGTCAGAGCGCTTGCAAGTTTTGCAAGCGCTCTGACCGAGAGGCGCGGGTTCTAACTCCGCTGCGTTCAAATTTTTATAAATTTATTTAATTTCTATTAATATATTTAAATTTTCGATCCTTAGTATGGATCTCAATTTTATAGACATTGGTGTTCAAGGAAAAATCTAAATGACGAGATTAATTGTCTTGTTGCTAGAGCGAGTGAATTGAAATAACTCAATTCTCCAAGCCGAAATCGAACCTACAACGCACGTCACAGTCAGAAACCGTAGCAGTTGTATTTATATAAATAACTAAATATAAAAAATATATATGTATATATTACGCAGTTGTACAAAAATAAAGCGATAAATTAGATTTTTAAATTGCTTTAAATAATATGTAGGTACAAAAAATATTGAAAACCTTTTAAAGAACGGATGTGGAAACTGACGTTCATTAATAACAAATCGCAAAATGTTAAGAATTAAAACGCTCATTTAAAAATATCCAAACATAGCCAGAAGTGATTATATAATATCTTTATACACGTTTGTGTTTTTGTGATCTCAACTACATATATATTTATTAATATTAATCAATTTTTTTATAATTTTTCTTTATTAAAATATAGAAATAATAATAGTGAATCAATTCACTAACTACTCACACAAATTGAAAAATAGTTTTTAAGTAAAATAGCCTATTCAGGAATAATAGTCTTCATATATAAATAGACTATTCTTTTTTTTAGCTTCACGTTTTATCCCGCACATGGTAGAGTAGGTAGAAAGAACTGCAGGGACCGTGGGAACCTAGTGTTAAGACACTCCGTTGCTTAATCCCTGCTTTCTCCGTCCCCGCTTTCCTTCTTTTTTGACTCATTGCGTAGTGAGTGGTTGAACTCAATGCCGAGCTTTGCCTAATTGCCAGAGCGAAAAAAATGGAAACAGAAAAATCCATCTATCTCGATTTCTTCCTTCCTTCCTCCTGGGAATCGAACCCAAAAACCGTCACGTTACATACAGACGTTACGCCTCTGCGCCACGACGGTCCTCAATAGACTATTCAACTATTTTTATATAAAGACTATTCGATATACATAGTCTATTGTAAGTGCTGACAGATTTACCTTTCCCATTTGGAATATGTCAAATGTTATAAAAAATCGTTTTAAGCCTTACATTGAAAGTTAAGATTTCTATGTCTAAGATATATGCTATATATTACAAATATGTGAAGTTATAATGTATGATGATCATATTGACGATCGAGATCATCCGCGAGAGAATAGGTGGCTGAGTGGGATTTGTCTTTTACTTTCGTCTATATCTCCAAGGCCAATTTTAAGCAGTAATGAACTATATATATATATATATATATATATATATATATATATATATATATATATATATATATATATATATATATATATATATATATATATATATATATATATATATATATATATATATATATATATATATATATAGGCAGAGGGAACCGCAGGAACCTGTTAACAGATTACTTTCCCTGGTTCCTGCCGTTCCCGCGGTTTGCGAGGTTTTACGTGTTGCGTGGCTGAACTGGAAAGAGAATGGAAATAAAAAATCCATCTTCCCCGAGCATATATTCAATAATTAATAACATATATTAAATAATAAATTCATATACGAGAAACAAATCAAGTTGTAGAAATATAAAATTGCAATGTATTAGGGGATTAGGCACGCTGTGTGTGAACATTTATCAGGATGAACAACGGCCTTTTTGCGTCATACACAATTATTTAATTAAAATCCGGTTTCGTAAGCAAAATTTATGTTTAAAGTATTTTAATCGCTAGTAAAAATATTTTTTCAATGGGCTCAAGACAATTATTAACTTTTATATAAAATTTAAGACCAATAAAGATGTAAATTTGAAATATTATATGTGTACTTTAAATACAAATTAATATAAGCTAGCTAATGCCATGTATGGTTATATATATATATATATATATATATATATATATATATATATATAATATATATATATATATATATATATATATATATATATATATATATATATATATATATATATATATATATATATATATATATATATATATATATATATATATATATATATATATATATATATATATATATATATATATATATATATATCTCCTTCAATTATTATTTAATTATCAGTAAGTAAATAAAATAATGAATAACAAAAAAATGCCCACAATAATTCACACGGAAATTATTATTAGAAACCAAATTAGTAAGAGACGACATCAACGAGCTTAAAGCTCGTTTTCAAGTGACTAAAATACTAATTTCTATAAAAAGTAAATATTTATTACTTTAATTAAAAAAAATTGAATCATTAACTCTAATGAATAAATTATCATTAATTTCAGCCTATAATTTATTTAAAAAATAAAAAGGCATTGTGTTAAAGAAACAACTTGAAGTGAATTTAATGAGTATAGTCGGTCTGTCGTCGAGAATGCGTCACTTAAACTGATCACGCTTATTTTTAGATTTGACTTTCGGCGAAAACAACTTTTTGGTAAGTTTTTTGACTCGACGGCGTTGATTTTAGTGTTCCGTGATGTTAAAATGATTATGTTTTTTTTTTTTGACGTGACAACGTCTTAAATTAGGTAGCGACTCGGAGTCACTCATGAAAAAGTGTAACGCCCGGTAACGTTACGATGAGTCACCGAACTATGATCGGTCCGCCGCGCGTATCACTTGACACGTGATAGACTTGACTTTCGCAAGACACATTACAGCAGAAACACTTCCTTTCATTTCATATTTCTCCTATCATCGTCCTATCCTCAACAAAATCACTCAAATAGGAATTAGTTAAGTTTAAGTTTACATGTACAATGTTTAGTAAACAAAATATATTTTCTATAGTTAAAATTTGTGCAATTCTTATTTTCATTCAATTCCTTGTTCCTATTGAGCAATTTAATAATATTCATATCAATAAATATTCTACCCAGAAAAAGACGTTGTCACGTAAATTTTTCGTCCGTAAAACCGACTTTACAGGCAATCATTTTTTTTTATAATTTTTAATATGTTCATCGACAGTAAAGAGTCAATAATATTTAAAAATCATATAAAATTTAAACGCAGTGGAATTTGAACCCTCACTTCATGGCAGCTTCCCAAGCAGTCTAAACACTAAACCATGTGTGAAGGATACACTGGGTCGAATTTTGTATACGCTTTTTACAATTCTTTAGGTTGTTAAAGTGGGGACGGAGAAAGCAGGGACTAAGCAACGGAGTGTCTTTAGGTTCATATGGTTCCTGCAGTTCCCTCTGCGTATCCTGCAATATGCGGGATAAAACGTGAAGCTAAAAAAAAGTTGTATTTTTCACTAATCTCCATTGAATAGTAGTGATGAATCTCTCTTAAAAATTTGACCTCTTTCCTCTTTTAGGAACGTTAAATAACGCTTATTATAACGATTTTTACTGAGAATTAGGCATGCTCTATGCCAAAAAGTAAAATGTTACCAAACTTTATATATCATGCTTAAAAAATAATGTATAAAAATTTTATTATGAAAGTTTTTAAAAAATTATTATTAATTTATGTGAACATTCTGGGGTAAATATTAGATAGCTTTGGTATGAGTATGTCCCATCTACTACTACGCCCATTTTAAATAAAAAAATGCGAGAAGTGTTAGAAAAAAATTAAAAAATTGCTTTACAAAAATATATACAGACCCCTATACATACAACTAGCTCGCTCTTTGCATATTTTTTGTGTTTAACGCGAATTCGTGCCTCGATATGGATCCATCGTTTAGGACAAGATATTACTTAACATTACTTTTATCTTAATTTATTTTACACCTTATTCAATTTGGCATTTTTATTAATTTTCCTAGCTTTCGCCTCCAAAATAAATGAAGAAAAATGAAAAAAATCTATAGTTCCTTTTTAATTCTTCTCCATGGATAGAGAGTGTTTGGTTAATTGCGCTATTCTTAAGAAATACTGGTTACAATTTAAAAAAAATACTTTATCCAACGAATAAAGCACACGTGTTAATTATTTCTAAATAACCTACTAGTCTGATAACTTCTTTTCTTCTCCTATATATAAATTATTATAAAGTTATAAATTGTAAAGCTTATTAGTATTCCGCGTATATAAGGGTAGGCAGAAGGAACCTAGTGTTAAGACACTCCCTTCTCCTTTTCGCCTTTAGGCATTGAGTGTTGAGTGGTGTGATATCTTCTCAACAAAGAAAGAAAATTGAAATAAATCGTCCCAAGTGGAAATCGAACCAAGAACTGCGTTTACAGTCCGACACCACGATAGCATTGACAAGAATTATAAACAAAATTTAAATATTTTCTTCAAACATCCAACTGTAAAACTATATAAAAACTATAAATATAAACTATGAATATAATTTTATTATCTCCATAAAATTACTTTTATACAGAATTTAAATGGCTTATTTCCATAATATAGTAATCAGTTACATATATTACGTTTCCTTCTACTTTTTCTTAGAATACAACATAGTGGAGAATCCCCGGTACAAAGAGAAAATCCAGTCTTGTACATATTTATATATATTTATATATATTTATATACATACATATATATAGCAATGATATATAAATGTCAAAGATGTTTTTTTTTATTTCAAACAACTATAAATTATATCAACGACACACTATATAAAGCCTCTTTGATTATTATACTCGATTAACAATAAATTTGATTTTCCCAAAATAAAATAATAAAAAAGTTATGTAAAAGTAACATAAATTATCATTTCAAATGCGTACAGATAAGAGTGTGACTTCATCACTGTATATAAGGCTTTTTTGTAGGGAGTATTGACTCCTGGTTGGTCTCGTAGGCGTAAGTGACTGGTTGGTAACTGTATAATATATTTTATTTAATATTTAGATTATACTATAGTAGCCTTTACATGTGACTTCATATACACTCTCTATATAATATATTTTTAATATATTAAGAATTCTATAAATAAAATTTATATGTCCAGACCAACATTTTAAGTATTATTTACTCTAAGACACTAGCTTTCTCTCTTTTAGTTAAGACTTTAAGCGAGATATGACATAGCTAAATAGTCCATTTAAGACAGAAATGAGGACCGTCGTGGCACAGAGGCGCAGCGTCTAAACATAAACGTAAACGCGACAGTTTGTGGGTTCGATTCCCACTCGGGGAAGATGGATTTTTCTATTTCCATTTTTTCACTCGAGAAACTAGACAAAGTGCGGCTAGACAGGAAAATCTATTTTATTAATAAAGAAATGATAAGTATATATATATATATATATATATATATATATATATATATATATATATATATATATATATATATATATATATATATATATATATATATATATATATATATATATATATATATATATATATATATATATATATATATATATATAATGATCTCATGTAATAAGTACATACTACATGGTACACTAATCGTGTCAATATTGTCAATCCCACATGTGTGATAAATTTTAACATTTATATTTAGAAGGAAGTGAACAATATATTACATCATGGCAATGATTCATTATTATATATAATTTTTGCTTTGCCTGTATAAGGCTAAGTAGAAGAAAACTGGAGTTAAGTGCTTGTTGAGTAGCAGAACTCAACGCCGCGCTCAACGTTTTGTTGCCAAAGCGATAAAAATAATTCAAATGATTTTTATTGTATTTTTTCAGCTTCACAATTAATTCCGCACATATAAGGGTAGGTAGAGAGAACCGTAAGAACCGTGGGAGCGTAGTGTTAAGACACTCCGTGACCCGCTTACTGCATTTCAAGGCGTTGCGTGTTAAGTAGTGGAACTCAACATCGCGCTGGGCTAGGAGGAGCTCGGTGCAGCGTTTGAGACTAACGTCAAGTGTATCGTTTACTATTGATTAACGAAAGTTGTAAATAAATATGAAAATAAATCTGATAATTTTAATACTTCTTCCATAAGATGAATTCTTTTTTCGATGGAATATCGGGGAACACCCTCTTAGTCAAGGTCACGTCAAATTCTATACCCTGCAATTTTTCGGTAATAAGAATGTGCTTTTTCTATAAGTATCGATTATTTTTTCATATAAAATTCTTATCTTTTTCTTATTTTATTTTTTTGGCTTCACGCTTTATCCTGCACATAGCACGTTAGTCAGACGGAACCGCAAGAACCATGGGAACTATAAAAGTTATAGTTAATTCTAATTTAAATTAAAATATTTCAAACGGCTACTATATATATATTCTTAAAAACAATTTTTCAAATTTAAACCTGCTTCCAATTCACAATAACAAACGCTTTATTATTCATTCACAGAAATATTAAAATAACGCTATTAAATAAACAAATATATGCCAATAACTCGTCTTTACTGTTAAATATCCAGTTTTTCTACAAATGTATAACGACCGTAACGTAAATATGTAGGATTTTTTTATTTCACCTTTTATTCTTCGATGCCATTGTGGCTTAGTGGCTCAGTTTTATTATTGATAGGTAACTGTGGGTTCAAGCGCCGTTTGAGGGAATATTTTGAATTAAATACTCACTAATTTACAGACTCGCCTTCTTTTACCACTTTTCTTTTTAAAGTTCCTTACGAAAAGGGTAAAGGTACTCTGTTATTAAGCCTTCGCTGTCTGTATGTATATCTGTTTCCAAGTTGTATCTCATAAACAGTTATAGTTAGAACGCTGCAATTTTTACAAATAATGTATTTCCATTGCCACTTTAACAACAAATACTTAAAAATTAAAAAAAATCTTAAGGAGGGGCTATATAATAAACGTGTGCGACTACTGCTCGAATTTCACAAATATTTTTTTAGTCCACTGAACATTTTACAAAAGTTACCAATTGTAACTATTTTTAATTTTATTTTACAAAACCCCTAAGAGTAAAAGCCTAGGATATGTAATAAAGAGATACATATATATGTATATTTATATTTGTTTCATATTATCTATGAGCATATAGTAGAATAGCTACAAAAAATCACGCGTTCTCTCTACCCTAAGCTTTTCGGACAAAGACCCTCCCTATGGCCAGTGACGGAACTCAACACTGCGCTTAGTTATATATATATATATATATATATATATATATATATATATATATGTTACGATTAAAAAATGTGAACGTGACTTTTTACACAATGGAAAAAAGTTTAAAAATAAATAAAAGATAACAAAAGGAGATAGTATATATGTACGTTCAATATTTATGTATTTAAAAAAATTCGTATACAGGATATAGGCCTTAAAAGCCACTTTAACAATTGAAGTATATATGTACGTTCAATATTTATGTATTTAAAAAAATTCGTATACAGGATATAGGCCTTAAAAGCCACTTTAACAATTGAGCTCAAGGCTCTCATTTTGAAACCTTTAAGTGTTACGTTGTAAGGACATTCGTCTTATTACTTCAAGAATATCGTCATTTCATACGATGAGAAATGTTTTGGGAGAATTTTTATTTTACTTGTACTTGAAATTTTAAATGGTTCTCCAAAATGGAAATCTTAAAATTTTCCATTTAATAAAGCCATTTCAAGCACTTCTTGTTCTTCTTCTCTTTGGTAAGATTTTTTCAGTTTCACGCTTAACTCCTGCAAAACAGGTTAAACTGAAGTAACCTCATTAACACGTATATACACACACGTTTCGATGTTTTAATATATAATAAGTAAATTCATCGTGGCGCAGAGGCGCAACGTCTTCCTGTAACGCGATAGTTTCTGGGTTCGATTTCCACTCGAGGAAAACGGATTTTTCTATTCACTCTAGCAACTAGGCAAAGCGCGGCGTTGAGCTCCGCCACTCAACACGCAATGCCTCGAAAAGGCGGAAAGCGGGGATGGAGAAAGCAGGAACTAAGCAACGAAGTATCTTAACACTAGGTCCCTATGGTTCCTGCAGTTCCCTCTGCCTACCCTGCCAAGTGCGGGATAAAGCGTGAAGCTAAAAAAAAAACAAGAAAAATATTATGTTTTAATATAAAACCTCTATTATTACTCATATAAATCCATATAAAACACATATTGTCTCATACAAAGTTTAACGGAAATCTTCATTATTCGAGCCATATCAGCACAAACAAGACACGACTAAGTACCGTTACCAACAAACCTACCTAACCGTCAATAAAGTAAAGTTTACTTAAAAAATTACTATAAGAAGGCCAATTCTCATTCAAACGATAAATTGTGCTAATTTTAGACACAATACATTAGTTCTTTCTTAAAGTAAAACCTTTATAATTTATTTGATTGATACACAAAGACGTATACAGTGGGCATAAGCCTTGGGAACTTCCGATACATTGATTTTACAAAACAATTTAAGTTAGTTTTGTTGTTTTAAGTCTAGTAACTGCACGTGACTTTATGTACGTGATCTTAAAGGCAGAACTGTACTCATTACAGTTGATAATAAAGAGAGCATTAGAAGAAAATATAATAATGTAAAGACTCTCCGTTCTCCGACACAAATTCCACAATTAAATTATATGTACGCTCTTTACTACATTTTGAGCTACCTTCGTAACTGGCTCAAAATTTCTTTATGTTACCCTCCAATGGATTCATATATAAGTGTAAAAATAGACAAACATTTTAATATAAAAGATTATTAATATATCTTCTTGCTCTATTTTTTTTATTAATGCCCGTAGCTAATGTTCTTTCTTAAATATATTTTATCTACAGATATACATTGTTATTGTTTTTATGTATATGTATGTATATAAGTATATTTTTAGTTTTTTCCCTAATATCGTATCGAGTGGGAAATACCTATGCAGGGAGTTCGTTCCATAGTTCCATATTTTTATATTCAAAGCCTTCATGCAACTACTTAATAAAAAGTCTGGGTATAACCCATTTACCATACATATGTACATCAAAGGGTCTACAGTATGCTAACTTTACTATATTTATATTACTATATATTTTTTAATTTACTTCGCGTGTTTAAACAAGTCCATAATACTTCATAGCACTTGCAAAAACTTGTCGCGCAAGGTCGATGAGAATGTAGGCTGCACTTTGAAACTATTATGTAGTGTCGTTTATAAAATCAATTGTAAGGTCTCATCTTCCTACACAATGTGTTTTAAAGTGTTACGTTCAATAATAATGTTTAGCTTCACGCTTTATCCCGCATATAGCAAGGTAAGCAGAGGGATCCACGGGATCTGTAGGAACCTTAGTGTTAAGACACTCTGTTCCCCGGTTTCCGTCTTTTGAGGCATTTTGTTTTCTACCTTTTAAGTCTTTTTAAGTGGTGGAACTCAACGTCGCGCTTGCCTTATTACCTAAACGAAGAAAATTAAAATAAAATAATCCCCGATTTTGAATCGACTCCACAAACCACATTTACAGACAGACTACTATTACTTCACATATATATGTCTCATTTAAAGACATTTCTTATTACGTAACATACAAGTCGGTAAAACATATATACATAATTTTTAAAGTCATAAATTACTTAGATTCTATTTCCGCTGAGTAAAAATTTAAAAACACCTTCTTAAACAAATATAGACAGTGCCATTAAAAAAAAAGTAAAATTTTTATTTTTGTGTGTAAAACGCCTTATATTAAAGAATCTTCGTCCTCATCTAAGACGTAATAGTACTAATATTGAATGTTGCTTAGTTCATGGCCCACGTGGCTTTTTAATTAGTATTAGTTGTTCACAATTTTTTTTCTTCCTACGCAAACAAATAACATTATATGTAGTATAATTTTAAATTAAAACCTTAGTTATATCGTCATTATTATTTAAAATCTTCATATCGGATTAATTTTGTATACAATAGATATATTTTAAATGTTTGAGGAACGATCCTCAAATATGTAAATTATGGTACAGACACGACGGTTTGTGGGTTCGATTCTCACTCGGGGAAGATCAATTTTTTCATTGTCCATTTTCTTCGCACTGGCTACTAAGCAAAGTGCGGCATTGAGTTCCGCCATTCGATACTTAATGCCTGGAAAAGTACGGAAAGCGGGTAACGGAGGGTCTTAATATTGTGTTCCTATGGTTCGTACGGATCCCTCTCTCTGCCTTCCCTGATATGTGATATAAAAATGTTATATAGTTATTTTTTTATATTATGGCATTTAGATGATTAAATAGATGAGAGATGACGGAAGATAAATTTACGTGATAAAACTCGAAATATCTTACGTTTGTTCGGAAAGCGGAGAACATAGAGTTTTGGTCTCTTTTCACTGCAATATAGTATACATTGTAAATATAAAATGCACTAAAGAAAAATACAGCTTCAATCTGCATCACGTAGAGCTAAGACACTCTGTTTTCCATTTTTCAGGGGACTCTTGAAACAACGCGTATTTAGTAGCGGAACTCAACGCCGCGCTATACAAATTTCAATATTTATACCAAGCGAGGGAATGAAAAATAATCAATTCCCATAGTATGACTTCTACCCGATAGTATAAAAACCGATGATCTAATCAATACTTATTTGAATATTCCTAGCTTCTTTAAATCTTACCATATTAGGGCCAGTATGATCCTTTTCCCCTTTTAAAGTAAAAAATCAATTTAAAATGTATAAACACAACAAATGATAGCAACCCACACTCCTGAGAAAACTTAACAGAAGCAACTAAATTTGGTAAACAGATATATATGTAGATAGAAATATATTATTGAAATCAGCTCTAGATTTAAAATTAGATACTTAGTTAAAATCGTAGCAAAATTTTAGAATTGGGTTAAATTAATAAAAATAGCTTCACGCTTTATCCCGATCGTTGCAGATTAGGCAGAGGGAACCATAGGACCGTGGGAACCTAGTGTTATAGCACTCCTTTATCCGAATTTATATTATAAATAGTATTTTTTTATTTCTTTACACATTATCCCGTACATGGTAGAGTAGGCAGAGGGAACTGCAGGAACCACATTAACCTAATTTTAAGACTCTCCGTTTCCCATTTTTCACCTTTCCAGATTTTGTGTATGGGATGGCGGAACCCAACGCCGCTTTGCCTAGGTCCCAGGGCGAAAAAAATGGAAATAGAAAAATCTATTTTCCCCTCATGGGTATCGAACCCACAAACCGTCACGTTTAAAGGTAGACGCCTTTGCGCCACGACGGTCCTCAAATAGTAAATTATGTTTTAAATGTTTTATTTAATATGTTTCGTAGAACTAAAAAACAAAATTCATTAACATATAGTGTAATTAATATTTATTTCACTCAATCCTCAAGGCTTCAAGATAACATCTTGACTTTCGTAAGATGACCACAAATGGACAGGTCAATGCCGACGCACGGTATACACTCATCTGCATCCTTTTGAGGAGTATCTGGGTTCGACCTACACGAATTTATAAGCTTTAGAGATCAATATGAATGGAAAAATGATCTGGTTATTAAAATTTGTAATCAGAAATAAAGAAGAAAAGTTGTATAATCAAAATTTTTGTTCTTACAAATTAATAATATGTATAAAACATATATAAATAAAAGGGTCGATTAAGATTTTTTTTAAATATGTGAATTAAAAGTCGGTCAGTTTCTGCCAGTAAGCGTTGGTTTGTGGGTTTGATTCCTACTCGGGGTTAGTGGTTTATTTCATTACTACTTTCTTCTTCAGTGTATGGCTTAATAATAGGTTCCCACGGTTCCTATAGTTCCTTCTGTTTACCTTGCTGCTGAAGCTTATGTAAAAAAAAAAGCAACCCTCGAAGCTTATTTATGACAAAGTTACGTATAAGGTATCTAGAGACCTTTCTAGCTACCCAAAAAAAGTTAAAATTAATTGTTTATATACATATACATAAACAAACAAGGTTTTCAACAGAACCCTTCAACAATTGCATACAATATATGATTTTAAACTACCTCGTACTGCCTCAGGGTGTCATATTAGGCCCGCTGTAATTCCTAATATACACACTTGTTCACCTTTAGCATATTGCTAATATAATATTTATTAGTTCATTAGCTTGAAGCATAGTTTATTGTAGTTTAATTGCTACACAATATGAGGCCTGCGGCTTTGTTGATGTGGGATTAGGAACGGACAAGAAATCTATAAGAAGTTACCTTGAAAAAGGTGTTATTAAGTAAATTGTACTATGTATTATAAATATACTAACGAGTTTATCTACTATAAGTGTGATTGAATGACTTAATTCTAGTTTAATATGTATATGATGTAAGAAAAATGACTAAATATTAACTAATTGTTTTTTTTTTATGTTGAAAATGTTATGTGCAGTTAAGTACATAGCCTTAAAGCCCTTAAACATCAAAAAAAAAATATTCTGTCTCATCATTTGTGTCAATCAATCAGTTTTTGGAATTTTTGGAATTGCAAAGGGAAATGAAATAGCCGAGATTTTACTTTCTACTGACCAATAAATATAAATAAGGCAGATCGTTTATGTAATTAATTTCAATAAAGCTAACATGGCCATATAAATAAATAATTTAATATTAAACACAATGACAAAGCTAAGCATGTTAAATTACGAACGCATTAGGCAAGTACCGGACTACTGTCAAGTGTGTAATACCGGTCCCGAGTAATTGGTTGTTATGTAACGTAAGTATTTTGACATAGTCTCTGTATTGACATAAACTGTTATCTATTTTGGTAGGCTATATTGAGGCTGAATATTTGTGACCACAGTCTTGGGTTCGATTTCCACTCAAAAATGAAGTAATTTAGTTTTCACGCCCTGGTATTGAGGTATAGTGCGGTGTTGAGTTCCGCCATTCTAGACGGAATGTCTTCATACATATGGTTAAGAGAAAATGTTTAAAACTGGAATAAAGATGGAAATGTTACATAAAACTAGCCTCTGCAAAAAAGATTTAATTCTAAGCAATTAAAATTATAAAGGTAGGTATAATATAAATATTTTAAGCATAAAGTTTCACTACATTAATATCTCCGTAATATATAATATATAAATATACATGCATAGGCACAATACTACTTGTAACTATGGTTAGTAGGTTCAATTCCCACTCGGAAAGAATGGCTTATTTGATTTCCATTTTCTTTGCTCTGGCAACGTAAGAAAGCGTAGCGTTGATGCTAAACACTGACTTCTTTTTATTTAATTATGTAGTATATAATATTATTAATAATATTTATATAAATTAAGTTAAGTAAAAAGTAGGGACGGAGAAAGCAGGAACTAAGCAACGGAGTGTCTTAACACTAGGTTCAAATGGTTCCTGCAGTTCCCTCTGCCTACCCTGCAATATGCGGGATAAAGCGTGAAGCTAGAAAAAAAAAAGAAAAAAAGTTAAGTAAACAGAAAGTACTTATAACGATAATATCTAAGTATGCTGTAGCAGTTATTAACGTTCCTCTCACAAGGGTCGTATCACGTCACATACAAAGTCGCACTCAGTTACAAAAAGCTAATTTTTAAAATTCGTTTTTGTAATATAACGACTACTTGTAAAAATAACGGTACATAAATAAAACAATATAATATAGAAATATAAATGTGTACATATGATTAGATGTGTGCGTATGTGAGAAGGAAACTATTTATATATACTTAAATAAAACAACTTTTAGTTAGTGTTTTTATATTTTCGTGAAAATAAGTTAATTATTTCCAATATTTATAATTCCAACCATTTTCCAAACACTTCTCAAATCAATACAAAGCCATCACGCTGCTACTCTGAAAGCGAGCAGAGCGAAAGAAGGTCAGCGAGCGAAGCGACAGGAAAAAGCGAACCAAAGTTTAACAATTGACGAAAATAGAAAATATATACAAATTTCCAAATCAATTGAACGCAAATCTAGTCTAGGCGACAGTCACGAATAGTTCACGTAGTTTGTATTTCGCAAAAACCGAGCCGACTGTCGATAGTCGATAGTGATTTTACGTAACATTTACTTATTCCAGCTACTGTAATATTTGTTCAAATAACCGAGCAATTATGCAAATTTGCCAACTGAAATATTTTTACACTTCTTACATTACTCGCTTAGCTGAATTATGCACTTTTCTGAGTATTATTGAGGACCGTCGTGGCGCAGAGACGCAGCGTCTGCCTGTGAACGCGACAGTTTGTAGGTTCAATTTCCATAAGGGGACGATGGATTTTCCCATTTTCTTCGCTGAAGCGAAGCGTGGTGTTGAGTTTCGCCACGTAATGCCTCGAACAGGCGGAAAGCAAGGAACGGTGTGTCTTAACATTTTTGAGTTTGTCTACTCTTTTATATAAGGGAAATAGTGTAAAACTGTATAGTTTTAATTAATTGATTAATATTATTATTTAAATATGAATTTTGGTATAATAACTTTAAGATTGCAGCTTCAACTCGTCTTCAAACCTTGCCTAAGGAAACGTATGTAATTTTGAAATGATCTACTTTTTTTAGAATTTAATTCAGATTAATATGATAATATTCCTATATCATTTAATAAAATTAATACACAAAAAGGGTACAACGTCAAGAACGGAAAAGTACTTCTCATATAGAAATAAGCTCTTATGAACAACAACAGGAAATAAATCAAATTGTACAGATTAAAAAAACTAGCACCACAGATAAAAGACACCTGTCAATATATCAGAGACAAAAAGTAATCCGTCCTTGACAGTTCTTGGTCTTTGATAGCCTTGTCTTTTCAGCACAAAGTAGTGAGGGAACCTTGTATTAAGATAATCCATATTTCATGTTTAGTGGCGTAACTCAACGCTGCTGCCGCTCTTTAAAATAGGTATATGGAAAGATGGACATCTCTATGTATTCTTAAGAAAAATAGTCTTGACTCATGGGCAGACAACTAAGTTATGCTATTAAATTTTTTTTTTTTTTCTAAAAATTAAACATTCAACCTTCACACGTAAACTATTACATCCTTATCAATGACCTATATTGGTAAATAAGGATATCGATTTTAAACCACTTACGATTTTAGTTGAAAAAATCCGACTCGAATCACGGTCAGTACGATCACGATTCCGAATAAAAAATCAATCGATATTGTTAATAGAATAATAGCAGCACTATGATGTTATCACATTTGGAGAATGATTGGCGTTAATGAGAAATTTTGTACTATAGGAGCTTTTTAAATTATACTGAAGCTTTTGACTAACCATTTTAAAATGTCTATGTACTAAAAATATTGAAAAGATACTTATCCATACAATTTTCACCACAGGTACATTAAGTGGACCGCTTATAATCATATTACAATTATACTTTGCTGAAAGAAGACGGAGAAAGCGGGGACTAAGCAACGGAGTGTCTCAACTCTAGGTTTCAACAGTTCCTGCAGTTTCCTCTGCCTACCCTGCCATGTGCGGGATAAAGCGTGAAGAAAGAAGCTAAAAGAAATATGCAGGGTTCGCAGCGTTTGGCGCTTCGTTCTCTCTACCCCGCTAGAGATAAAGCGAGAAGATACCCAAGACGCAGTGTTCATAAGGACAGGCAGTAGTAGCAATTAACAAGGAAATGTTAAAGAAATTTATAGTTGTTTAAACATTTATCGCGTAGTAAGTTTAGCTTTATCAAAATACTTCACACATAAATAAATATAACTACTTCATATACAATATAAGAAAATTAATTTATAATAATTACCTATATATATAAAAGACTTTTTATTTACGTATATATACGTATATATTGAATATTCATGCTTTTAAAAAATAACATATAGTTTGACATCTTAGATAGTAATATTTAATGTCAAAAGAAATTGATACCACAGTAAGGTCACAGACACAAAATTTAGCATAAAACTACAAGACAGAAACTATTAGTTACTCAGTTAGTTAAATTATTGTATTATGTAACTTTAAAAATAGACGCCACGTGTCAAACCCAATGTTACAGTTTGTGAGTTCATGAAAATTAGTCGGTTAATCGGAGTCCCTTTAGATTGTAAGAGGTCATTTATTTGCAATGTTTTCATCAATTAGAAATCGATTTTGTTTTAAAAATTTATTTATATTTTTAATTTATGGATACAGATAAAATAGACTTTTATGTATTCTAAGTATAGTCTTGAAATGTCAGATTAAAATTAATATGCTGGCAAGTCGTAAACATAGATTTAAAAATTAATATAGATTTCCTTATTGTCCTCTAAGTTTTGTGGACTAGATGACCTTTAAAGCTATTCGAGACATTTTTCCAAAATTACAGTTTTAATGAGACTGGCCTTTTAAAATAAATAAATTATGCCATTATCACCACACTTTATTAATTATAACAATTTAAGTACTTTTAAGGTTAATTTTAAAAGGAAATCATTATATACACATTGCAAACAAATGGATTAAAAGTGGGACACCACTACGTCTATCGACTCACCGAAACGTTTGACGTGTACGTCCCTATTAAATGACACAGATCTTTGCTTTCCGTCTTTCTCCTTGACCTCTTTCTCCGTTTTCACTACCCCATCGTTATCTTGCGTCTCTGTCTTGATAGCAGTTTCAGACATCGGT
Source organism: Dione vanillae (assembly GCA_037178615.1). NCBI lineage: Eukaryota > Metazoa > Arthropoda > Insecta > Lepidoptera > Nymphalidae > Dione > Dione vanillae. Next base: position 497,420 of record JAZFAU010000273.1, read on the forward strand.
TTTTGAGGTACCTAATTCTGAGGTACCTCGATTGTCTTTTGGTATCGATTACGACGCTCGATCATCGATATATTTGTCTGGAAATATCGACATATCAAATACCTATTTTAAAGTCTACGGTCGAATCAATGTTATATATTATACAGTTTCTTTTATAGCTTACCTCCTAACGTTGTTCTCACACATGAGGAATGTCTTTGAATTGAATCAGTTCATCAGTTCATGTTCGCCAGCATTTTGTTCTGGAACAAAATAAAATAAAATTTAATATAATTTTGACCATCGTTATACACCAAACGCCAATAGTATCGTTGGAAGTTAAAATATGTATTACAACTTAATTGTAATTGTAATAAAAATTATGAATATAAAACAAACAGAATGCCTCATCTGTGGTTTCTATAAAACTTAGAAGCATACATAATTAACACACCATAATGATAATACGCTTCGTGTAAATTATCTACTTAAAACCTCATCACATTTAATAGGTTTTATTATTTATTATCTGTGTAATATAATCCCGTCATCCTTTTGTTCGTTTGACAGATTGGCTTTTTAAATGTCAAATTGTCAAAATCGATATCGAAAATCGATTAATCACACAAACTACATAACTAAACCAATGTGTAGATGGTAATCGTAAATACTTCAGGAATGTATTATTATTTAATGACTATTCCTTAACTTGACTATACGATTTCGATGATCTTTATGCGATGTATGGAACACTAAGAAACTTTTGTAGGATTATTTGTAATAATTTATAAGTTGAAATCCCTATAATTTAAGTTTTGATTAAGATAACAATTAATTTGTATTAAAAATCTCGACAAATTTTTGTTTTCTCATAAGTTAATTAGAGCTTTACGAAGTTATGAGAAGGATATTAAAACTACAGGAAGAAGAAATAAGGCAGTTTCTGAAATTAAGGTATAATTTAAAAAAATGAAACTACAAAAATAACTACTGAATTAAATTACCTTCAAAATAATAATAAATTATTAAATAAATATCAATAAATTATTAGCAAAGGTCTTTTTAATTTTAAAATAGTTAGTCCAAAGAATTATGTAACTTTAAGAGATTTAAATTAAAGCTCGTCGTATGTTGTGAATGTGGTCAATTGGCATTACAAAACTGCATCGTAACACACTTGACGCAAGATCACAAGTACATGTTAGCTTAAATAAATGATTTAAAACATTCTAATTGGTAATTTTAAAAGCTTTCGTTTTATTTAAGCTGATATTTTTAAGTCTTAGAAAGAAATTTAGCTAGAAAAGCTCATGAAAAATATTTTTTTTAAAAAAAAACTCAACAATAGTGTGTAATAGATGAAACTAGTGATGTATTATTGGGACCTACATATATAAAATTCAAGAGTTTAAGGAAAAAAGATAAAAAAACTGGCAAGGACCAAATTACAAAAGTCTTGTAATAAAAAAATAATAATGTAATGTAATGTTTCTTATAACTTGAGACAAAAATAGCATTTTCGTTCTCTGTACCTATATAGTAAAGTTACTTTTGTATTTAAAATGTAATTACCATGTTTTATAAACATTGCATTAGAAATTAGTTGTTAATCGTTTTTCTTGATAAATTACCTATAATGGACTTTTTATTAGAATTATATAGGTAAAAAATACTTGCATTTTGTGCAATGTAGGTGAGTGGGTATGACCTAACTAATGACTGCAGTTGTAGTTTTAGTATACATGACAATTGGAATGGATGATATATAAAGCAAAAGTGAGTGTATGTAAAAAGCATGGGGACTCCCCGGAGAGCATGTATGAAGAGGTTAATGACAGTGGATGAGGCGAAAGAGGTATGCAGGGACCGCAGCGTTTGGCGCTCCGTTCTCTCTGACTACCCCGCTAGGGATAGAGCGTTAATTTATGTATGTATGAATGACAAGTGGAAGGCAAACAATGAAACACAATATATAATGCGTATTTTTTTTAAAATAAATACTACCCTAAGTGGTTCTCTATATTATAATAATATATTTTTACACGCTTTATCCCGCACAAGGCAGGGTAGGCAGAGGGAACTGCAGGGACCGTGGGAACCTAGTGTTAAGACACTCCGTTGCTTAGTCCCTGCTTTCTCCGTCCCCGCTTTCCGCCGTTTTCGAGGCATTGCGTGTTTAGTGGCGGCACTCAACGCCGCGCTTTGCCTAGTTTGCCAGAGCGAAGAAAATGGAAATAGAAAAATCCATCTTCTCCGACTAGGATGGAACCCAGTAACCGTCGCGTAACAGGCAGACGTTGCGCCTCTGCGCTACTACATCAATTAATATTACGCTCAAAATCTCGCTGCGCTCATATTTATTAAATTAAGTAAATTTCGAATTTTCGAAACTCATGTAGCTGGGAACCTAGTGTTAAGATAATCTGGTGCATATTTTCCCTCAAACGGAAACCGAACTCACTACTGTCACATCTTAAAAATAATTATTTGTTATTTTTATTGTTTTTTAAGTGTTAATTCACACTGAGAATAGAAAAATCTTAAATAAAAGATACATTTTTTTCATTTTTAATAATATTATTTGACTAATTTATTAACATCATTTGAACGTAGCGGGATTTGAAACGGCGCCCTCATGCAAACCCTACAAACACTTTCACCACTGAGCCATGCGTTCTTTATCACACTACGTCGAAATTCTTATATGCTTTATACAACTTATTTCGTTGTTAATTATTTGTTTTCATACAGTCTAATTAATTCACGTTTCCAGGCCACAGAAGTTGTCTATCTAGACCAGTTCATTTAAACCCAGCGCGTAATTCCTAACCATCTACGTACAATATACAGGGGTTTGCATAATCTTGCCTTTCTCTTATGCAAACGCCTATCGATATCCCAATGTTGGGAAACACCATGTATATGAAATAATTTTATTAATATTATGACCGGGATAAATTTATTTTTCTATTTTTCTATTTATTTTTCTATATATATATATATATATATATATATATATATATATATATATATATATATATATATATATATATATATATATATATATATATATATATATATATATATATATATATATATATATATATATATATATATATATATATATATATATATATATATAGCAATTTTGTTATATGGGTATTTTGATACAATGCTAACTAACCCTTTTACTACTTTCTCTTAACTTGTTTTTTATATTTTTTACAGGAAGCTGTAACAAAACACTAACGATAATGTAGAAGAAAGGAAGCCATGGGGCTTAACAAAAAGCCGCAAGCCCTTCATAATAAAAAAAAACAATACTGTGCAATGCCCGAATAAAAAAACCTCTGCCTTGTGTAATTACAAAAAGTGTACTTATTAAAAATTGAACCCACAACCAGCTTCTTTGATCAAGGAACCCCAAAAACTACAACACCACGAGGTCGTCACCAATTTTATTAATTAACAATTACTAAATAAGTTCACGACACCTTGGGAGCCCACTTCAGTGTCATCCACACACCGCGTAACAGCCACCATTAGTAATCAAAACATGTGTTTTGTAAATCAACAGAAGGTTGTCTTATTTGCACTTTTGTATTTACAAATTTGCCTTGTAATAATATTTTTAAACATTGCATAATATAAAGTAAATAGTATAACATCTTGTACTAATAGCTAAAGTTAATGTATATATACGTCTGTATCCCATATACACTATGTTAGTCAAAAAGAACATAGTGTTTAAACACTCCCCTCACTGTTAACTTAAGGAAATGCACTAAGCATTACCTTAAGTTAACAATTTGCTGGAAAGAGTAAATGAGTCAATTATTCTAATTGATTTGCGTAAGTTAAAATCGAACTTATGTCACGTTTACATTTAGATACTGTGTCACGACACTAAAGATACATCATCTTACTTTACGATGGCTAAAGCAGCCAAAGCACTCTAAATTATTTTTTTTCTTCACTTTATTTATGGGGTTCCAAACGTGCCAGTTGAACACATTTAACTTCTCCAATGTCACGTTGAATGGAGAATACAAAGGAGAATGTACACTTCTAAATACAGATTTCACATATCTAAATCATAATGTCATCATGACATAAGTCATATCTGACGAAATAGTGAGTCAATTAAAAGTTATTCAAACTTTTTATATTATAAACAATGTTACTATTAAGTTAAATTTGGTTCCTGCTACGCGAAAGGAAACTCAAATTTTTTTTTCCTACCATTCCATATATTAAAAAAAATCATTCACAAAGAAAATTATTACTCAAAAACGTGTTTTTCCTTGAAATATATATATTTTGTATATATTATTTTGCAGTTTATATATTATTGTGAACGTGGTCAATGAGTGACGCTACGCCTACTGAAGACGAGGTGACGTCAACTGGACCTTGTGACAACACGATGTAGGTGCAAATATATAGAAATGTTGATTCCGGTTTCGAAATGATTACTATACTAATGAATTAGATAAGGATATATAATAATTGTTTGAAGTAATAATTTTTTTAGCTTCACGCTTTATCCTGTATTTAGTAAAGTAGGCATAGGAAACCACAGGAACTGTGGGAATCTAGTGTTAAGACACTCCGTTCGTCGTGCACCGCCTTTTGGAGGCATTGCGGGTTGAGTGGCGGAAATCAACGCCGCACTTTGCCTTGTTGTCAGAGGCAAGAAAATGGAAATGGAAAAATCCATTTTCCCCTAGTGGGAATCGAACCGACACACTGTCACATTTGCACGGTTCTCTGTATAATATCCTATATGGTGCTATATATAATAATTATTTGAAGTAATAATTTTCACAAATAATAAAGGTCTCATGCATTAAACCCTCCCCTCGTAAGCCTTAAGGTACTCCTTTAAAATATACAATGGCATTTTGCTAGCTTCAAATTTAAAAAATCTGAGTCTAGAATTCAAATGTAGTCGTAGACAGAAGCATTCATAATATATTATATAGAAATTACGCTTTTTCTCGCACATCAAGGTAGGCGGAGGGAGCCGCTCCTTTGCACGTCCTTTTCTTCTGCCTAAATTAACTCGCCCCATTTATGATGCCCTGGCTCTAAAAGTCCCTCGTCCTCTTAATGTACAATGTTTGTTAGGTCGTTTTAGTTATGTAACTTTTTGTGCAAATATATTAAATATAATAACATTAAAATATAAGCGTCGTGCCGTCGTGGTGCAGAGGCGTAAGCGTCGTGCCGTCGTGGTGCAGAGGCGTAAGCGTCTGCCTGTAAACGCGACGGTTTGAGGGTTCGATTCCCACTCGAGGAAGACGGATTTTTCTATTTCTATTTTCTTCACTCTGGAAACTAAGCAAGCACGGCGTTGAGTTCCACCACTCAACACGCAATGCCTCAAAAAAGGCGGAAAGTGGGGACGGAGAAAGCAGGAACTAAGCAACGGAGTGTCTTAACACTAGGTTCAAATGATTCCTCTTTTAAACATGCATTCTTCAACAGTGTAATGATATCTCTTTTTTACCATATATTCTCTTTTGTGTGTATATTTTCCATTCAACGAGACATTGGCAAAGTAAAGTATGCGCAACTGGTTCGCTCGGAACGCCATAAATAAAAATAACCAGTGGGAACCTAATCGTTTACAGGCTAATCATATTATGATAAATAGTTTTTAATTTTCCCTTTGTGGTTACGAGTTATAGGAAAATGCTCAAAAAAAATCAATATATGTTCTAATGTATGTTATATTATTTTATATTATAATTTTTTTCCCTCCGAGAGATAAGAGCTAGAGTTGTCTCTGCATAATGTTCTATTAAAAACCTCACTAGCCCTCACTAAGGCTAGTATATATATATATATATATATATATATATATATATATATATATATATATATATATATATATATATATATATATATATATATATATATATATATATATATATATATATATATATATATATATATATATATATATATATATATATATATATATATATATATATATATATATATATATATATATATATATATATATATATATATATATATATATATATATATATATATATATATATATATATATATATATATATATATATATATATATATATATATATATATATATATATATATATATATATATATATATATATATATATATATATATATATATATATATATATATATATATATATATATATATATATATATATATATATATATATATATATATATATATATATATATATATATATATATATATATATATATATATATATATATATATATATATATATATATATATATATATATATATATATATATATATATATATATATATATATATATATATATATATATATATATATATATATATATATATATATATATATAGGAAAAATTCTTTATAATCTATTTCACTTCATAATCTTATCACGTAAATAATAAAACTAAAAAATAACACTACCGGAATCGCTCGCTCCATATACGCGGCGCTTAGAATTTAAATTTCCTTCGCTAACACTCTTTCAGAATTGCCAAATTCTGGCGTGCCAACTTAAAGTGGCACAAGTAAAAAAATAAAAAAAACTATAAATTTCCATGTGTTAATTATACTCATTATTTATAAAGTAACTTAATTAACGGTTATTTTAGTAAAATAGCTGTATTATTAAAAAACCTTCTATTCTCAACTTCTAAACTATAAACGTTGAAAATATGCTGTAGTTTTACCCATGTATATAAAATATATATATATATATATATATATATATATATATATATATATATATATATATATATATATATATATATATATATATATATATATATATATATATATATATATATATATATATATATATATATATATATATATATATATATATATATATATATATATATATATATATATATATATATATATATATATATATATATATATATATATATATATATATATATATATATTAGTAGAGATTGCTTTCGGGCTTTTCCTACATATTAATATGATATTTTTTATCACATTTTTAACATATTAAATATTTTCTGTATATCAATTGATATATAAATTGATTAAGCCTTTTTAATGGTTATGCCTTTTTATCGTCGACATTTTAAAAACACAAATGTATTAACATTCAGAATGAGAGGACATTATATTACTACGAACATGTCGTAAGCGATATAAATCTTAGAAATCTTTACTTTAAAACGTTTTTTTTTTAGTTTAAGTAACACCAGTACTTAGCAAATAACCACAACGAAAATATATGCTTATTATTTCATATACAAACTAAATCTGAAGCTTTTCACTTTGTATGTCTGCACTTCGACCTAGAATTAATATATTCGAAAGTGATTATATAAACCTTTTATAAACACAAATTATCAACAGTGCAAATGTTAAAAATAAAATATACAAGATTTCAATCGTATTTTCAAAACATTTAGGAATTTATTGAATTTACATAATATTTTATTTAAATTAACATAAAGCGCAAGTAAGCTCATGTCCTAACTTGTGGGATGACTCTGTAAAGTATATTCTTCAAAATAGAAAGCCTAGCTTTTATAGAGCCTTAACCATTGCCTCAATATCAGTTTTGTTTCGTATGTATGAAGAATGTGTATTGCAACTATATAATTAGTTTCCCTTGCTCTATATCTTGGACAATTGGGCTTCTCAAACCTGAGCTTTGGACTAAACCACTGTATATCATTACATATTACATGGAAATAATATATAATATATAAAAAACATATTTTACAAGTAAATTGAACATATACGTACGAAATAACATAATAACTATATATAGATATATATATATATATATATATATATATATATATATATATATATATTATATATATATATATATATATATATATATATATATATATATATATATATATATATATATATATATATATATATATATATATATATATATATATATATATATATATATATATATATATATATATATATATATATATATATATATATATATATATATATATATATATATATATATATATATATATTTATTTTTTTTTTTTTCTAAGCTTCACGCTTTATCCCGCACATGGCAGGGTAGGCAGAGGGAACTGCAAGAACCATAAGAACCTAGAGTTAACACACTCCTTTACTTAGTCCCTGCTTACTCCGTCCCCACTTTCCGCAGTTTTCGAGGCATTGCGTGTTGAATGGCGTAACTCAACGCCGCGCTTTGCCTTAGATGCCAGAGCGAAGAAAATGGAAATAGAAAAATCCATCTTCCTCGACTGGGGATCGAACCCAGTAACCGGCAGACGTTGCGCCTCTGCGCCACGACGGTCCTCTCAATAACTACGAGTATATAGATATATTATATTTTTGGATTGATTCTTTTTTGTGAATGAGTTTACAGTCATATGCAATTTAAGCTGCGGAAGTGTTTGGTCATTCATCCTAAAATGGATGAACAAGGCCCACTGGCACATTGTAAGGTACCTTGAAACCAAAGGTTATGCGAAATAAGGAAAATCATATTTGTCATACCTGAATATAATATATATAGTGTATAGTAACATGGTTGCTTTGTAAAATTTACTATAGATATATGAAAAAGCTCACAAAAAGCTTAAAATTACAAGTATCTGTAATTTTAAGCTTTGTATGTAGTAAGTTTTGCCTATCCTCCAAAAAATTAATATCCTCCGATAATTTGTGCCAAAATAGATGCTATGATTGTGTTATTTTTTTATTTCACGTGTAGCGTATATAGTAAAGTAGGCAACAGGAACCTAGTGTAAAGAATCTCCGTAGTTTCCTAAAGCGGAATTTCCCTAAAATAACTGCTAATAACGAAATAAGTTGTACAAAAGTAAAGGTAAACGGATGGTTTAGTGGTCAGAGCTCTTGGACCGTTATCCAAAGGCGCGAATTCTAATCCAACTGGCGTTGAAATTTTTATGTTTTTTTTAAATATTCGTTTATTTTCCATTTTCTTAACAAATATTGTACTTCATATTATATATATATATATATATATATATATATATATATATATATATATATATATATATATATATATATATATATATATATATATATATATATATATATATATATATATATATATATTATATATATATATATATATATATATATATATATATATATATATATATATATATATATATATATATATATATATATATATATATATATATATATATATATATATAGTAAAATTAATATGTTAATATCTATTAAGCCATATACTATACTACTTTTTTGTCCCGTTCCATATAGACACGAAACGAATCGTCAAATCTATCAGAAATTGTTTTTATCGTTTCGCTTTAATGAAGTTTAATTAGTACGAATATATTATAATTTAATAACAGTCTGTCAATAGTGGCTTGCCTTGACCATAATACTTGTATTCCACTAAATGCTGTATCACGTGTTTTGTAGAACTATATACTATATTTATAATCTGGTAAAAATTTCATTTGTATGTATGAATGTATAAAAGTTTCGGATATCACTGATCTTTTCATACAAATAGGTTTCTTGCAGCAATTTCAGTTAAAAGATATTCGTTTGGCTCTCTCTACCAGTTAAGAACTAAGAAATAAGTATCTAATGATCATCATGGTTCAATTAAAGCAAACTTGAAGTGTAAATAGTTTTTATTTTAAAAGAACTATCTTTTAAATATTCTTTATTAATATTTTATTTTTATTATTAAAAAAATAGTAAATTAAAAAGTCAAAGAATACACTACACTCATGGTATCGCAAACAAAAACTTACGTATACATCTACACAAATCAGTTATTTCGTTAAACATAAACTTAACTTCTATTGTAAATGGAAGTGCAAGTATGAAATATACATCAGCATCTGAGCATTTGAGGAGTGTGTTAGATAAACAGAGTTTTTTCTCTACTTGCTCGCAGATCTGTACTTAAATATTTGAAAAATCTTTAACTATTTTAAATATCGAAAGATGGACTGACATTAGAAGATAAAGAGATTTTTTAGTTAAACATATTGAGATGCTAAAATGATGAAGACAGCATCCGATAGACGACTGCCTCACTGTCAATTTAGTGAATCATGTTATTTATGTTAAATCTATTTCCATAGTTTAATATTTTTTCATTACTGTCAGTATAACTAAAAAAAGTGTCCAATGGTCCTTGCATACCTCTTTCACCTCGTCCATTGTCATTAACCTCTATATACATGCCCTTTCTCCACTTCTATTTACGTTACTTTACTTACTTGTAATATGTAATACAGTAATAATATTTTGTAGCACCACTCTTTATAAGCTATGTTCTCTCACAGGAAAACATACCTTACAGACAGTTATCAACTAACGAAGTCATCTTACTCCTACAGATCTTATTATTATGAACATAAAGTCCATTATTAAACAGCAATTTAACTGCATAATAAACAACTTAATTGCAACTTAACATTTGTATTACTTTTAAATAAACGATAAAATAAAAGCTAATGTATTATTACAATTATTTATTTTCTTAAAATAACTTATTTTGCGCGACACTGTACATATTAGTAAGTATAATATTAGTAATTTGGTCTGGCTGCGAATTCGCTTGTTGTATATGACGTATGTATGCATTTAAAGTGCCAACATTATATAGATCTCAGTTGTCCCACTCCTACCTGCTCAGGTGTCTATAGTAGATTACGAAAATAAATGAAGACATGAGTGGATGAAGGGGATATGATACAATTTGAAATGAGGATATAATGGACATTGACAAATGAGGATATTGTTAAATACGTACATAACTATTTGCGTTAAATTGTAGTTAATATAATGAATACTAATATGAAGAATGATGAACTACTAATGGAAAAACTAGATAAACGAATACCATTCTCCGTTCTCTCTGACTACCCCGCTAGGGATAGAGCGTGACGTGAAGCTATGTATGTATGTATGTATTTTTGAACTTTAGCTACATAATGATTGTCACAATTTAAATTAAAAATAATACTACAAATTTATCTACAGTTCTGCCACTAAACAGAAAGTTTGTCAAATTCAAATGAGAAGTAGAGAACGGAGTGTTTTAAATATTTTTATTATTTTTAAAATGTTAATCCAATCTGGAGATAGAGAAACGCTCAAAAAAAAAAATACTTAAAAAAATATATGTTTTCTTTAAGTAACTGAGTGTTTTGACAACTTGATCCTATCCTGTTATATGCGGGATAAAGCGTGAAGATAAAAGCTTTTTGTGAAGGTTTTTAAGTTTTGATATAAATTTTAACATTTTGCTTATAGTTTAAAATGAACAGGCTGTATATTTTAGGCTATATAAGAGTTGATTATAAAATTCCTAATAAATTCACTCAGCACGCGAAGTCAATATCAAATGAAGAGATCCTTCCACGAATCGTTATGTAAATATTACATTTGGACGCGTCATAAAATCTTTATAGGCGTTAAATCACGATTTATTTCTTATATATTCTTGGGTTGTGCCAATTTTTTTTATTTAAACCTGTAACTGTAGTTTAATGTTTTCAACATTTATCTGAATAAGCTCCAAATGTTTTAGTGGCTTGGTATGTAGATGAGTTCTGATATCCTGGTACATGTTTTTATCCCGGAAGAGATGTTTGAGTCCGACTAAATAAATATGAGACGTATATACGAAGCGTTTCCAAGTATATATTAATTTATATATTTAATACAAATATATCCGGCAATAGAGGACCGTCGTTGTGCATACGCATAGCGTCCTGCCTATAAACGCAACGGTTTGTAGGTTCGATACCCATAAGGCGAGGATGGATTATAACATTTTCATTTTCTTCGCTCGGCGTTGAGTTCCGCCATTCAACACGCAATGAATCGAATTTCGAAGAGGCTCTCACGGTTTCTTAGCCTACCCTACTATGCGCAGTATGAAGCGTAAAGCTAATAATTTTGATATCCCATTGAATAAATAACTTTTTGTCATTTTCTCGTTCAAATTAATAAAATTATTAAAATAAATGACAGCTTTGTGTTTGCCACTCAACACGCAATGTTTAGAATTGGGCAGAAAATGATGACCACAGTGGTTTAGCTCTAGGTTCCTCAAGCTATATGCGGGATACGTGATTTAACACTTCCTTATATATCCTGCTATATGCGGGTTGCAGAGTGATTTAAAATAAAAACAATGTACATAAGTTAAAAAATAAAAAAAAAAAAACTGAATTACAACCTAAATAACCTATAGTTAATATATTGACATCTCTATTTTTGTGAGTATATTTTAAATGGCAGGATTTGTCAAATATAAAATTCCTCTAAGTGGGAATCGATCCCAAGAACATCGTCTTAAGATATTTAACAATTGTCCTGCGTGGGCAGTTCAGTTTCTTATTACGGACAACTCGTTCTAGATCCTCTATTGTCAAATTCTAACTACGAATTATTCTCATACCGACTAAACAATCGCTATTAGATAATACAATGGTATGCCATTGTCGCTAATAGGGTTGTCACTTATCTTACTGTTTTTAAGTTTTAAGAAAAATATGCAGAGTAAATATAAAGCCTCATACTTCTCTAATTTCTATAGTTTAGTAATAACTTTTGTTTTAAATAAAAATTCTGAGAATAATCAATTATAAAACAAAAAACAGTCTTCTTTTGTTTTGATTTGTATGATTTTTACATATTTTAAATAAAACGTTTTCACCGGAAATACATTGATGTCGTTAGATTGTAAACTGTGTAAATTATTTGAGTTCCGGTCTCGGTTAGAATGAAATGTGCATTATTAAAATATACGTCTACTAATAGTACGGGAAGAATTACTTACAACATGTAAAAATCTTGTGTAAATGGTTAAAATATTTTTTTTTAGCTTCACGCTTTATCCTGCACAAGGCATTGTAGGCAGAGGGAACTGCAGTTACCATGGGAACCTAGTGTTAAGACACTCCGTTGCTTAGTCCCTGCTTTCTTCGTCCCCAAAAATATTTGTCATACTAAAATTTACATAATTGACAACCCTGAGTAATATAAGGTCGCGTCACATAACACTTAATATTTGTGATTTTAAGTTCAAGGTAGTTGACGATTGATATATGATATTATTAGGATTTGATTTATTATAAGGCATATATATTAAAATTTAAATAAATTAATGTCTTCATTAGTAAATAAATGAAAAAGATTATTAAAGAAAAAAAACTATTGAAATAATAATAATAATAATCCATAAAGAGAACCATAGTGACTAAGAAGTGCGTCCGCCTGGAAACGTGACAGTTTATGGGTTCGATTTCCACTCGAGGAATATAATATTCCGTTTTTAATTTCTTTGTTCTGACAACTAGAAAAAAGCGTTTAATATCGCTACTTAACACATAATGCCTCAAAAAGACGATGCTTAGGAAACGCAGTGTCTTAACACTTGATTCTGAAGGTTCCTGCAGTTCCCTCTGCCCACCTGGATAAAACGTGAAGGTAAAAAAATAAAGAAAAAAAATTGTAGTGCATTCGCTTATAACTTTGCGTTATTCTAAACATTCTAACATTAGCTTTTTAGGAAATAAGTTGGTAAAATATAATTTTTACAATATAAAATTACGTCTTTTGACGTATGTACAAGTGTTTTTTACTTTTTTAATGACCTTAAAATATCTATTGTGATCAATACGTCACGTTTGTAAAACTTTTAATAAATAAAATTTTAAATCGATATAATATTATCGATATAATATCATGGAATAATATTATAAATTACATTCATCGTCCAAAATATGGATACATTCTAAATTCGCCTTCTGAGTCGATAAAATCGATATTACACAATATATTTGTTGTATGTATTTGATTCACTGCCAGTTTCTCATTCGTGATTTAAATTTTAACTTATAAGATAAAATAAGTTTCAAAATTGTTTAACGTGAAATTATTATTTTTCTTGGTCGGTTTCTTCATTGCCGTAGGTCTTGTTGGAATGACTTAGTGGAAGAGCTGGCTATTTATTCTCACATTAACTTTTCTTCGGTTTTCCTGAAAGTCTCGGTCTAGGTGCCCTCCTCTTGGGTCTTCAACTCCCTTTGTCCACTACAACAAGTCTCCGTGCTATGTGGCAATAGAATAATAAGAAGATAGTACTCTCTGGCAGGATTTTTTATATTTTTTACTTTACTTTCCACGGTATTTTTCTTCCAGCACCACATTTCGAAGGCATCGATCTTCTTTCTACGCTCTGTGTGAATAGTCCAGGATTCTGATGCGTAGAAAAATTTGGAAAACACCAAAGTTTGTATTAATCTTAATCTCAATGTTCCTTTCTCAAATTGTAGAATATTTACTTTTAATTATTTAATCCTACGGCTTTTTACCTTAACACAAAGTACACAAAGACGCAAAAAAAGGAGATAAAAATAGGAAAATAGGTCACTACGATATTTTGGTACAAATTTTCGACTAAATTTAGAACATGCATAATAAATTCAAATGTTGACATTTCAAATCACCTCTCAGTCATTGATTAGATAAAATCATTTCCGTGTCTTGAAACAATGATGTTCGTAATAGTTATATTTACATATTAAATTAGTCTATGGTTTATGGTTTCACGCTTTATCCCGCACATGGCAGTGTAGGCAGAGGGTACTGCAGGAACCATATTAACCTAGTGTTAAGACACTCCGTTGCCCCTGCTTACTCCGTCCCCGCTTCCTACTTTTTTGAGGCATTACGTTTTAAGTGGCGGAACTCAACACTGCGTTTTGCCTAGTTTCCAGAGCGAAGAAAATGGAAATAGATAAATTCATCGTCCTCAAGTGGGAATCGAACCCACAAACTGTCGCGTTTACAGATAGATACACGCTACGCTATATATATACCAGGATATGCATTAGTCATAATATACATATCTTTATAGACTTGTCTTAATTTGAATATTAATTACTGATACTTCCTGTCTTCTCGTTTTATTAGTTGAGTCATTGAATTAAACTCAGATTTTGACGCCAATATCTTGTTTAACAACATATATGTATGTACATATTTGTAGATTAAAAAATTTTAACTGTGATTTGAACTCGTTTAAGTTTACTGCGACATTTAGTTGCAACTTTAAGCATATCTATATAAATAAATAAAATGTGTACCACTACTTGGTTTTGTTGTAACTTTTTAAAGGAAAAGCTATTCCTTTGTACATTGCATTAAAAATAGTTATTTAGGTATAATATAATAATAATGCTACTATTTTTTATTATAGAATTTAAATTTAATTTTGCATTTTAACTTTCAGGCTTTATCCCGCTCATAAGCAGAGGGAACCACAGTAACTGTAGGGATTTAGTGTTCAGACACTCCGTTTTCCGCCTTTTCGAGACATTGAACTTAACGTCGCGATTGTCTCGTTGTTCTAAGAAAATTTAAATGAAAAATATTCTTCCACGAGTGGGAATCGAACCCACAAACTATTTTAATTTTATATTCTGTATTATATAAAAAAATTAAATTTTAATTACGTTTTTATTACAAAACTACATTTTAATTTTATTTTTGAAGTATCAACTATTCTTATATATGTATAATAGCAAATATCAGTGTAATTGCTGTTATTTAAAAATTAAATAGTTTAATTTTTTATTAGAAGATCAACTATAGACTAACTAGTTGATCTACACTTCATCTAATCGTGAAAATTAAATCAAAATGGCTTTTTTTACTTATTCCATCAAGAAGCTTTTGTTATTACATTCTGTGTAACTAAAGGTATTAATTTAAATTATAAAGAGATCCAGCAGCCGAGGATTTTTGTAAACTTAACAGTTATTTGCTTAAATACATTCAAGAAAAACTTATTATATCTTTATAAAAATCGATAAATCGACTATCCAGTACTTATCGAGATAGACCATAGACTATATTTAAAGTTTGTTGTATTTCATTCAAAACTCTTTGCTTTTTTCTTTCTTTGAAAACGCAGGTGAAGCAGCTATTCGAGTTATATATATATACATACAACTGATAAGTGTGCGACATATATATTTAAAACTTAAACAATATAAAAATATTATTTATATTTATATATTACCAATTAATGGCCTGTGAAGAATGTGTCCTTCTTCGTTGGAACAATAAAATTTTAATGGAACTACTTTTACATTTAAAATACCATTCATTATATTCATTATATTTTTAAATTTGTAAAGAATAATGTAAAAACGCAGTGATACAGTTATAAGGTGTTCTGCCTTCTATAGGGTGTTCTGGTTTATATCGCACATACATATACATACTCCCAGAACCTTTTACACCTTGACAACTGTCATCAACTTCTTCATATATGTCTTCCTCAAGGTGAAGTCCTCGTCCTCTTTATGTGACTTGCATTATCGATGGGGTTATTTTCGATGGTCTTTTGTATCTCTTTTCATACTATTAAACATTTACACTATCAATATTAAACATTACTTATAAATCTAACTATTATTATAAATAATATTACATGAAGAGTTGATATATATCTAACTCATGAACGTCTGTACAAGAAGGAATCAGAATATTTGTTCTAGACATTGCTTTCATTTATTATCCATCCTGAAGAGCACCTTACTGTAAGTTAACTTCACGCTTTATTCCTACCTGGGTATTCAGAAAGAACGGAGAGCTGAACACTCTGGTCCCTGCACCTCCTACCTCCCTTGCCTACCTACCTTCCGGTATAGTATAGTATTGGTGGAAAAAAAAACAATCATGTTTTTAAAAAAATCTAATATTGTGGCTTCTAAACCAAAATCTAATAGTAAAGGAATGTCAGTGAGGACCGTCGTGGCGCAGAGGCGTGAGCGTCTGCCTGTAAAAGCGACGGTTTGAGGGTTCGATTTCCACTCGGGGAAGATGGATTTTTCTATTTCCATTTTCTTCGCTCTGGAAACTAGGCAAAGCGCGACATTGAGTTCCACCACTCAACACGCAATGCCTCGAAAAAGGTGGAAAGCGGGGACGGAGAAAGCAGGGACTAAGCAACGGAGGTGTCTTAACACTAGGTTAAAATAGTTCCGGTAGTTCCCTCTGCCTACCCTGCCATGTGCGGGATAAAGCGTGAAGCTAAAAAAAAAAATGGAATGTCAGTAGATTCTAAAAGCCCACAAAACCCAAAATGAACATAAAAAGATCAATTTAGTCATTATCATACTAACTCATTTATCCTTTCTAAAGGTTCATTTAAACACACTTTATTTACAAATCAAAATCAATGCGGTTGCAAAAAACCAGGTATTGTACTGGCATTTTGTTTTTTTTTAAATTCATTAGCGATAAGTGACCGTTCCGTCCAAGGCCGTAATCCTATTATTATTGTTAGAAGAAATTTAAACAAATAAAACAAGGAAATTATTTCTTTAATATGACAGTGAGTCGCAATAACATAGTAAATTTAATTTATTACATTCTCTTTTTATTTGCATGGAGAATATTGCATATTGAATGGAAAATCAATAGCTTTGTAGCCCACGGATCATGGCCTTATAGTCCATAGACTAAATTTTGTTTTTCTCTTATTGAAAATTTTCGGTGTCCATTTTGTGGTTCTGGATTTTTTTCTTTGTGTGATTATGGTTGAATGTTCTTCGATAATATAGATTTTATTGCAACTTTATAGATTATAGCTAGTGAATTATAGCCTTAAAGCCCATGGACTATAGCTTTTAGTCCTCATGATTTAAATAGTATAAGAAAGTCGTGATATTGTATAACATTTTGAAGATTATGTATAGCATTTTGAATCCGCGTCATATTAAGCGTCTATAAACATTTCCTACCGATGCTTTTAATTTAATATGGCAATACATAATCTTCTCAACTGCATCGTGGAATTCCCATAGTTTTATTTTATTATAAAAGTTGGAACCATATCGTAATTTTACCGCTTATATATTATATATTTATTAAAATTGATAAACAAAGAGAGAACTTAACCTTTTCAATATATATACGATCGATACTAAACTATACATTATAAAAAAAATATTAGAACGTCTTGATTAAAAGACTCATCGTTCACTTTACTTTCCACATAATGGAGAAGAAACAAAGTGTTTTGACACTATGTTCTCCGGCTAAATAACTATCTGATATATAAATAACATGTTTGAAGATAAATAAAAACAAAAGTAGCAGGAAGCTGAGCGTTATCTGTACCAATCCAATAGCGAGCCGGTCGACTCGTGAGAGGCGAGGCGGCCTTGCATTTCCATTCTACATACTTGAAACGAATCGAACCTGCAAATGCACGATAAATGGCAGAAATGAGAGTTAAATGTTATATATACATCTTTTGCTTCATTCTGATTTGATTTTAAGTGCTTAAATGCTCTAAAAATAAGTTTTTAGGCCACTAAAATGCTATGGATGAATGAGATTTCAATTGAGTCTATCTACTATAGGTTGATTTCTGAAATTTTATAAGTCAAAGGTTAACATTGTGTTGCCAATCAGCAAATGTATTGGAGTTAGATGTCTTATTACTAAGTAACTTAACCTAGTTTGCTGTATATATGAAATATGATAGTAATTTTTATATAAAATAATTTAAAGGGATTATTCGGGTATATTATGATTTTTTTCGATCCGACGTTTCGAACGCTTTGCAGTAGTTCGTAATGGTGAGTGTAGTCGCATATACTCGAATAAACCGCATCAATGGGTTTATTTAAAATGTGTATATAAATCGCGAAAACCAACTATCTTATGGTATAAATTGTTAGATATAGGGGACGGGATTTTGGTTACATTGTG
>JAZFAU010000274.1:0-127500 GCA_037178615.1 Dione vanillae
AAGAAAACTAAACGAATTTCATAATAAAAACATGAACCTAAAGCAGGAATCGAACCGCCAACCGTCACACCAAACTAACATCACCACAATGATGTCCTAATATATATATATATATATAATAATATATATATATAAATATATTACTATTATTTGTAATATTCTTGATTACTTATCATTATTTTGCCAAATTAAAGAAAACTAAACGAATTTCATAAAAAAAACATGAACCTAAAGCAGGAATCGAACCGCCAACCGTTACACCAAACTAACATCACGATGATGTCCTAAATATATATATATTTTTATTAATGTCCTTAACGGTTTATATTTTAATATTTTTTATATTTTATTATATTTTATTCGAATATGACCAAGTATCAAGGTTTCTGTATATAAATATTCTTGCCTACTTTCATGGCGTCGAGTTCCCGCAGCAGCCAGCTCGACGATGACGTCACGCTGCCTAATAATATTTTATTCTTTATACACCCAGAACGGACCACTCCGTATATAATGAGGCCTCCGGTCTGAAGTAAAATATAATTATAATAAAAGTTATTTAAAAACAATATTTAATTTTATCTGTTCAGACTTATTAAAAGTCGAACACACACACATATAATATCTTTTTTATATTAACACACACACATATAATTACTTTTTATATTAATACAATTAACTTTACACATCGTCGTGGCGCAGAGGCGTAACGTCTTCCTGTAACGCGACGGTTTCCGGTTTCGATCCCCAGTCGGAGAAGACGGATTTTTCTATTTCCATTTTCTTCGCTCTGGCAAACTAGGCAAAGCGCGGCGTTGAGTTCCGCCACTCAACACGCAATGCCTCGAAAAAAAAAAGGCGGAAAGCGGGGACGGAGAAAGCAGGGACTAAGCAACGGAGTGTCTTAACACTAGGTTCTCACGGTCCCCGCAGTTCCCTCTGCCTACCCTGCCAAGTGCGGAATGAAGCGTGAAGTTAAAAAAAAAAAACTTTACACTCATCTATTTTGATTGTAATAATAAAAAAGCTACTTTATTTTGTACACAATAATTGTCAAAAAATTCCAAAAAATAAAGCAATTTAATGCAATGGCGGCCTTATTATTATAATAACTTAATTGGGTGCACAGTTGTGACCAATCTCTCTGCTCCCCGTTACAAGTACTCACACTGGACTCGCATATGACGGGCGCTCCGGGGGCTGCGAAACACAATTTCTCCTGTACTCTCCCCACAAGACGCTTCGAAGGAGCCTCCTCCTCCCATACCCTTACACGCACCGTCTGATACTTGTAATATTGTCTGTAAATAACAGTAAATAAATACCTAAAACCAAAAAATACCTATAGAAAGCATATAGAAAATTGTACGCAGTGGGATATGAACCCGCGCCCTCTTGCGAACCGTGCAAGCTCTTACATTAAGAAGTGGGGATAGAAAATTTCTGGAAAATCAGGATATCGGAAGCAGACTGCAGCTCTCCCAGACTACCCAATATCACTTAAAAAAATACTACCTAGAAATTTAGAAGTAAGGATAGAGAATTTATAAAAATTTCTAGAAAATCGAGAAATCTAAAACAACTTACCGAAGCGAAATCATCATTAGTGTCGTACCCCACCGTCATACAGTTTCCCGACAGCTTGCTGAAACCGAGACACGCGCCTCTTCCCGGCTTGCCGCCCCAGTTCACTTCCTCTTCTAATACTATTATACCGAAATCGTACCAGTGCGTCCCTGCGATTACGGTAGTGGGTTCAAATTTTGCTTAACTTTTTTTTCTTTTTTTTTAGCTTCACGCTTTATCCCACACATGGCAGGGTAGGCGGAGGGAACTGCAGGGACTATGGAAACCTAGTGTTAAGACACTCCGTTGCTTAGTCCCTGTTTTCTCCGTCCCCGCTTTCCGCCTTTTTCGAGGCATTGCGTGTAGAGTGGCGGAACTCAACGCCGCGCTTTGCCAGGTTTCCAGAGCGAAGAAAATGGAAATAGAAAAATCCATCTTCCCCGACTGGGGATCGAACCCAGAAACCGTCGCGTTAGTCGCGTTACAGGCAGACATTGCGCCTCTGCGCCACGACGGTGTTTTGTTTAACTTTTATTCACCAAATATTAGGATTTTTACTTTGTCTTATGAAAATAATTAATTTTTCCCGAGGAATCGAACCCGTGTCGCGTATACTTAGTATACGCAATTAATATTATATACCTAAACTAATTTCTTTTTACTTATTAAAATTAATGATTATAATTCAATATTTTTAATGTGTCATTAAGAACTGCTTATCGTAGTTGAACAATTTTTGTTAGGCGTTTATTCTGTCTCTTACAGTTTAGGTAATACCTTCGCTTAGTTAGTTCTACCTCAACGTCTTCCAATTATCAAGACCGGACTTATTACTTATACAACATGTTTCATTCGTCCATTGGTAGTTCAAATTCGTCATGCAACATGCAAATAAACATTATTTATAATTTGAATCTATTACTGTGTCCTTACCGTCCTGTTTTCTTTTAATTGAAAAATATTAAATGTACTGACATCCTATTTTTTACTATGTCATTATATATATTAACTAAAATATAACCTCATGTTCCTCAAACCTCATGTAAAATCTACTACAGCAAATAACTCACCAGAATTATACTGCGGATGTAATTTCCTATGCTGCGCTATATATTTATGTTTTGCATTAGCCGAGAACGGAACCCGCACATACAGCATGTGATGTTGAGCCGCTTTCAGACAAGTGGCAGAAGTCAGAACTATACGAGACCCGATTAGTGCTCCCGCGCAGAAAACACTTGTGTCCACAATTTTTAAATCTGATACTCTATAGAATAATGTATATTGTTTATTTTTAAATATATTTTTACCTTTTTTTTATTTCATACATGTATTTATTTATTTAAAAGAACTAAACTATACTTTAAACTATTTCCCTTATAGGTTCAACTTAGAAAACCTAGTGTTAAGGCAGACTTAAGGACCGCAGAGGCGTAGCGTCTACCTGTAAATACGACAGTTTGTGGATTCGATTCCTATGAAGGGAAGATGGATTTTTTTATTTCCATTTTCTTCGCTCTGGAAACTAGGCAAAGGGCGGCGTTGAGCTCCGCCATTTCACACGTAATGCCTCGAAAGGCGGAAAGCAGAAACTAAGCAAAGGAGTGTCTTAATACTAGGTTAATGAAAGAAAAAAAAATTATAATAATATTTCTTAAGTATCTTGTTCCTTAAGTAACTTGATCAGATTTTCATGTATGATCAATACTATATATGAATTTTTGCTTATAAAAGCTTCAAATTTTTTCCCGTATATAACAGGTTAAGCATAGAGAACCTAGTGGTAAGACTCTCCGTCGGTAGTTTTTCCAACTTTCGGGATAATGCTAGTTTAGGCGGAACTTAACGCCGCGATTTGTTTTATTAAATGAGGGAATAAATGAACTGGTTTATACAGTTTGAAGTTATTTACTTTTTTTTTTTTATTTACTATGACAACGAAATGAAAACTTTTATAAAATATCTTACTATCTTACTGGACATATTTAAAAAGAACATACATATAGGCACGGGATTAAATCCATTTTTTTTAATTTGATACGGATATATATATATATATATATATATATATATATATATATATATATATATATATATATATATATATATATATATATATATATATATATATATATATATATATATATATATATATATATATATATATATATATATATATATATATATATATATATATATATATATATATATATATATATATATATATGTATATATATATATATATATATATATATATATATATATATATATATATATATATATATATATATATATATATATATATATATATATATTTCATACTTACTTATAAAGCTTAACACACCACGGACATACATCAGAGTCGAGAGGTAGACAATTATCTAAAACAAATAATAATTATTTCAGTAGAAAAAGACACGACCTAATAATATTTATTTATATTTATAATAATATTTATTGATAATTTAATAAATCAAATTTAACCGCCACTCAGCACGCAATGCCTCGAAAAAGGCGGAAAGTGGGGACGGAAACAAGCAGGGACTAAAGCAACGGAGTGTCTTAACACTAGGTTCCTAGGTTTCTGCAGTTCCCTCTGTCTACCCTGCTATGTGCGGGATAAAGCGTGAAGCTAAAAAAAAAAAAAATTTAAAACCCTCGTGGTGCAAAAACGGGATTGGATAAAGTAAAATTAATTTTCATTTTCTTCATCTAGTAACAACGCAAAACGTGGCGTTTAATTACGCTACTCAACACGCAATGCATCGAAAGGACACTCCGTTCTCCGTTTTTCGATTTTCTTTTCAAGGCACTGCGTGTCGAGTGGCGGAACTCAACGTGGCATTTTGCCTAGTTGTCAGAACGAAGAAAATGGAAATCGAAAAATTCATCTTCCCCGAGTAGAAATCGAACCCACCTCTACTCTACAACGGTCTTTAATTGTAACAATATGTTCCTATAAATCTGTACTTATACATATTAAGTTAATTTTTTTTGGAAAATTTTAAACTAGCGTAATAAAAGTTTGCTTTTATAATTTATGTTATCAAAATAATATTCATATTAATTCCTCACCACTTCGAGTATTATTTATAACAGGCGGAGCTACGATCAGGTCTTGCGTACAACACCATACAAACAGTCCAGGACATGGTTTCTGCGTCATTTCTCTGTAAAAAGAATTAAAAAACACTTTATGTATTGTAAAAAAACCATACATATAATCATAAATTAATATTAAAATAATTCTGACAGGCGTGACGCAGAAGCACAGCGGTTGTGTGTATGCACGACGGTTTGTGGGTTCGATTCCCAGTCGTAGAAAATGAATGAGTTTCTCCAATCAACATGCAATGCGTGTGTATTAACACTAGGTTCCGATGGCCCCCCTCTGTCTATCCTACCATTTACAGGAAATGGCGTGAAGCCAAAAATAAATAAATAAATAAACAAAAAATATAATTATCTTAGTATCGAATTATATTATCGAAATATCTGATGAAAGCTAGTAGGTTATGCTAAATAAAAAGACGTAATTGACATAGTCGCAAATGGAAAGCAAAGGTTTACTTATACATATATTTATCAAAAAGCGTTAATTTTATCTTAATCTATGATTAAAATTATAATATTTTTGGATCATTCTTATTAGAGCACCAACATAGCGCAGAGTAGCAGCGACTGCCTGTAAATGATACAGTTTGTGGGTTCAATTCCCATTTGGACAAGATGGATTTTTTATTTCCATTTTTATCATTCTTTCTCGGAAATTACAGATAGCAGGGAACGGAGTATCTCAACACTAGATTCCTATGGTTTCTACGATACCCTCTGCCTATCCTGTTGTATGCGGGATGAAGCGTGTGAATCTATATAAATATACTTTTTTTTAGCTTCACGCTGTTATCCCCCACATGGCAGGGTAGACAGAGGGAACTACAGGAACCATATGAACCTAGTGTTAAGACACTCCGTTGCTTAGTCCATGCTTTAAGCTTTCCCGTTCGTTATTTAATTTTTACCTAAATTCACTTTCGTCAATAACTCCTCCAGGCATGATGGTGTGGTCTGCGTTACAATACGACTCCTGCACGCATATGCCGTCTTTGCCATTTTTCGTTTTGCACGCTATTGATTCAAATGTTCTATCTGAAATAGATAAGTACACGTTGACAATGTTGACAATATCTTTTTTAGGTTATTTTAAAAAAACTCACCATCTAAAGTAGGTTCTAAACTAGGGTCATCATCGCTGTCGATGAAAGCGGCTTCGCTGGTTATAAGTGGAAGCAAAGTGATCCCCAAAAGATACTTGGTGATCACCATCTATAGAAATAATGCAAAACAGATTTATTTTAAAAATCTCTGGAAACTGACCATTTATACGGTTTCTTTTAATTTGTAAGGGTTCCGTATTTCATAAAACATTTATAAATCCTTACAAGATCATATTGTTGGCCTGTCGAATACACAAAAAAAAATTAAATCAACGCAGTAAAAACATACCTACTTATAGAGGACCATCGTGGCGCAGAGGTATAGCGTCTGCCTAAACGCGACAGTTTGTGGGTTCGATTCCCACTCGAAGAAGATGATTTTTTTATATCCATTTTCTTCGCCCTAGCTATTAGGCAAACACGGCGTTGAGTTCCGCCACTTATCACGCAATGCCTCGAAAAGGAAAGCAAGAAACGGACTTAGCACTAGCTTCTTAGTTACACTAGGTTGGATTTGTTTCAATTACTTATATCACCGAAAAAAACTCCACAAAAATAATTAAAATTAATTAACGTATTGAAATTACCTTATTTATTTATAAGTATATTATAACTAACTAGACGTGAATAATGTAAAGCTTCTACAAACAGAATGACATATTAATTTCACAATCAAATCTTGAAACCAAAAATTGTTGTTGAAAACATTGAATTCCTACAAAATTGATGACGTAGAAATATGAAGCGTATAATATAATTCTCTAATAATAAATATTTTTCCTTAATATTCAATTTAGTGGTATAAGCTGACAGTACGAGTACATTAAACAATGTACGTCTAGATTTGATCATGTTTTATTTTTACACCTTTTTCCCACGTTTTTCAACATTCTCGCACTATTTGTTCTTTTTAGGGTTTTTTTGTGCATAATAATCGAAAATTATTTAAATACAATTATTATAATAGCAAGAGCTTCTACGAATTGAGGACCGTCGTTAAGGCCGTAGCTAAGGGGGGCATTGTGGGACGGTGCCACTACATTAAAATCACAATGCCCTACCTTAAAAATAACACAACCAAGATAAACTACATTATTTGTCTACGCATAGCTATTGAATGTACTTATATCACATTAGGTGATCGATTTAGGGGCCCGTGCTTCGAGGGCAGATTAATTATAATATTTTTTTTCTGCCCTAACTGTAACCAATGCTGCCCTACTTCCAATTCGACTCTAGCTACAGCCCTGACCGTCGTAGCGTAGAGGCGCAGCGTCAGCCTAAAACACGACGGTTTGTGGCTTCGATCACCATTCAGGGAATATGGATTTTTCATTTCACCACTCAACACGCAGTGCCTTAAAACGTTGGAAAGCGGGGTTGCGGTTCCCTCTGCCTGCCCTGCTATGTTCGGGATATAGCCTGAAGTTAAAAAAGCTTTTATAAATGCGCCAACACGTTGTCATTGTACTCTATTAAATAACTATTCGCATTTTGAACCTTGCCAGTAAGAATATAAAGGTATAAAGTGTCATGTCAAGTCAAGACCATTGAGTAAAATGATTAGGGGTCAATGAACTTTACTAACCTCGATCTTGTAAACAATTCTGAAAATCTTAATATATTTGTATTTATTTTTTTGTCTTTACGTGTCTTAAGTATTTTATTGATGAAAACTGAAAACTATTTTATACAAAATACGTACAATTAAATATAGATAAGGCATAATATGTGAAATACATTAGTGTATCGTGTGCTCATGGCCTAGTCGGCTGTGGTTTGAACATCAGCCCGAAGGCTATGAGTTCAATTTTCACTCGGAGTAATAAATTAATTTCATTTTCTTACTCATATAACAAGACAAGGCAAGACGTTGAAATTCGCCGTTAGGGGGTACCCCTATATAACCTTTTGAGTCCCCTACTATTTACCAGATACAATATCAACCTAATAAGCTTGATTACATATGTTTGTATTTTTAAGATTAATTTACATTTTTTACAATTTAAAAAATTCCTAATCTGATAGACGTAATGCTTTTAATGAAAATACGAAAACGTTATTTAAACGATAAATATATTAGTTAACTTTAAAACCGATAGTGTTCTTTTAAATATATCAACAAAATTTCTTAACAATCGATTCAATCGATACATGAATTAAAAAGGTTGCTCGGAAAGCTCCTAAATTTTATTCATTAAATATTTTAAAGCTAAACAGTCATTTACTGCACAAATAATGCAAAGTAACATAAGATAACACAATTGATAAGACAACTAATTCATAACCTTTTAATCTTAAACGTTATGTAATTAATTAATTAAATTCTTTGAGAAATTGAGTCTATCATACTTGTATATGATGAGATATCAAGTATGGGATCTTCTAGAAGTACTGTGTGACCAATGAGAGTATTAGTTTATGAAATCGCACAGCTTTCTCGTCATAATTCTATGCAAAAACAAAAAGGTTTGCGGTAGTCGGGGCATGTGCACCGATTGCGTCATAGAATACGAAAATCTCATATAACTGATAGACTACCGCTAGTTGCCTGTGCCAGTTAAAAAATTGCACCAATAGGGACATGATTTTAGAATAGAACACAATAAATAGGAAATCCTCGCTAGTAAGAATAAAAAGAAAAGAAACTATCATCTATATTTTTATGATTTTTAAAGTGTTAATCAACACTGAGAATATAAAAAGTACTAAAAGACAACATATAATATTTGAACGCAGCGGGATTTAAACCTGCACCTTTTGTAAAAATCGTGGGTTCAAATCCCGCTGCGCTCGAATTTTCGTTTTGCTTCTTCAATTATATCCGATTACAGAGGTCCATAAAATACCTAATAAATTAGTATAGATGGAATAAGAAATACTTGTTTAGTCAATTACTTTAAAACATCTCACTTTCATTTTGATTTTAAATTAAATTTGTAGTCTAAATAAATATCGTTTGCGTGTTTCCAAAATAAAGCTTTTGGGCCGGTTTTTCTCAGATCTGAGGCACTGACTTTAGTGAACCGGTGGTAATGTTTTTGATGTTCAAAAGTGAATTTTGTATTAAACTGTTTGAATTTGAATTTGAGTTTACTTTAACAATCTATATTTTTTTTTTATATAGCTTCACGCTTTTATCCCGCATATTGCAGGGTAGGCAGAGGGAACTACAAGAACCATATGAACCTAATGTTAAGACACTCCGTTGCTTAGTCCCTGTTTCTCCGTCCCCGCTTTTCGCCGTTTTTGAGGCATTGCGTGTTAAGTGGCGGACCTCAACGCCGCGCTTTACCTAGTTTCCCGAGCAAAGAAAATGGAAATAGAAAAATCCATCTTCCTCGAGTGGGAATCGAACTTTCAAACCGTCGCGTTTACAGGCAGACGCTTACGCCTCTGCGCCACGACGGTCCTCAATCTATATATCTGGCCATAACATTTGTTCGGAGAAATGTAAGTAGTAGACTAGTGGGTGCTCGTCTGACGCAAATTTGGATTTATGTAAAATAATACCGTACAAGCAGAAATATTAAATAAATAGATAAAAATTAAACAAATGTCGAAAGCAATGTCTTCTTTTTGAATTTGTGATAATTTCTGAAATGAGGCTGTCGAGATACAGCACTCAATTGTAAGTGTGATGATTGTTGGTTCGATTCCTGTTCGAGAAGAATAATTATTTCCTTTTTAACTTTAGTAAGAACTTTAGTTCCGCCACTCAACTTCAATTTTGCCAACAAAATCTGGAAATGTCTTAACAATAGGTTCCCTTTGTGCAGGAATAGCAATTGTTTTAAGAACAAATTTCACAATTATTCGAAATAAATTCTTTCACAATAAATTTGAAATAAATCTTAAATATGAAACGTTACAAAAATGTTTTAATATCAGAATTGGTTAAATAACGCAGAGCCTCACAGGGTCTTACTACCATTCAGTTTCCCTAAAGCAGCGAATTGAGTATCTTTAAAAGACACAAGACATTAGACACAATACTGCCTACTTATTTTACGCGGGATAAAGTGTAAAGAAAAAAAAATAAAAAAAACAGCATTAAGTAATTGCGTGGGATTAACATTTAAGTTTTATTTACATGGAAATGATGTCCATTTCCTTAAACTTATTTATCATCCACTTATATCGCATTGTTTACTTCAATTTTATTAATTCAAATACTAAACCAAAAATATAAATTCAATAAAATACTTATACTTTATCATTTCGGCACATTTTATAAATGTCTCGAGTAGAATGTCAAGGGAACATATTTTTTGCATAGGTATATCTACTCAATATACAATTATATAGTATGCTATTCATATAAAATGTAATGAAGCAATTATTTTTATCTTAAGATCTAGATATTAAATCTAATCCTAGATGTAATTGTTTTAATTAGATTGTTTTATCGTTGTTAGCTAATATACTGATGTAGGAAAACTTTTATAAAACTTATAATTGTTGAGAAATATAGAAACAAAATATACACATACCATACAAATCATGTAAGCACTATGACACACACAAGAAACATTTTATTCTTTATATAGACTTAATTCTAGACATTTAATAAATTATATAATTTTACATTATTATTATATATAATATATTATTTAAAAAGCACATTAAATTTTTTTTATAACAAGCGTGCGAACACAACGATATACAGAATATGAATGCGAAGTTATGTACTAAGTTTTTAGTTTACATATTTAATTTTAAGCAAAGATTATTTAATATTCAGCCAATATTTCAAATGAACATAAAAATCGTATTATTAATAATTTATAATCTGTTAAGTAATACAAAACTGTTTTATTTTTACTCATAGAGTAAAGCCCTTTCCACCATAATTTTCGTTGAGTATAGTAAAATAAGATTTTACTGTTGCATATGTAGCAATACTCTTACTTAATGACCTTCTTCTGTATTCAGTAAAACCAGTTTTTGAAGGTAAATATTTATAACCAGCTTTGCCAATTGCGCATCTTAATTAAAATTTATTAAACTTTTTTAAATAATAGTTAAAATAAAAATAATATTTAAAACTATTATTTTTATCCTAACTATTATTTAACAAAGTTAACATGAAATACGGTAAAGATGTGAAAGTATTTATATACCAAAGCCATTTTGTGACATTTATATGATTAACAGGTTGAAAGGTCCCACCAACATGAAGCTACAACGATTATTTTATTGTGGTTCTCTGTACAATTTGTGCACCCAATATATTAAAACATCATAAAATGTCTTTTTAGTAGAATATAAAGGATGTATGTACTATTTAAATAATAGTATAATTAAAATGTTCAGCATTCTAATTGTATGACTATTTAAATTGCATTTAGTACAACAGTATAAATTGCCGTAAATTTAAATAAATTATAAATTAATAGTAGCTTAGTTTAAATTAGTAAATAATAATTTTAAATATTTGTACGTAATAGAGAAGATTTAAGTTAAAGTAATATTACTGTCAAATAGATATAAAAATCATGCAACATTTATATTTTTTTCAGAAAAAACATGATTTACGGTTTTTATGCTATTAAGTTTATTTAATATATTTAACAATGTGAAAAAGAAACCAGAGAGAACGAATTATTATTCACTTTCTTGGCTCTGGTAGCAAAATAAATGCGCGGTGTTGAGTTTTACCCCTCAGCATGAAATTCCTTGTTAAGAGGCAAGTGGAATATAGATACTTAGTCTTAACACATGATTCTCTCTGTCAACCCTACTTTGTGCAATACAGAGTAAAGTATAATAAAAAAATATAAAAAATATACTTTTCGATTGACAATAAAACATGAAAGCAACAACCAAATGTTAATATTCAATTAGGAGGATTGAACAATTCAATAATATTTAAATGTAATTTATTTAACTATACTAATTTAATAATTTTAATTTTTTTAATTGACACATCACTTCATGGCTGTCAATTATCGATTGACACTGACGAAACGATAAAATTTCTCGTTTTACGCCAACGCTTCGTTGACGTTATATTTTTGGCTACGATCTTTCTATTCGTTGTCTTAGATCACGTGACTTATCGTTAAGTCCATACATATTGTCAGCGTAAACGATTGTCAAGTGGCGTCTTGGCTAAGGCCTCAGAGGCCTTAGCCAAAAACCAAACGCTCTGTATCTATTCCATAAAGCGCTTTAGCGATAAAAATTACAGATATCGCTAACTTGGTAGCCAACAACACATGTCAACATCAAACGCTTGATCTACAGTGTCAATAGAAGACATCGATCATATTGTCTGTGATTGGCGTTTTTTGAAACGTCAAGTAAAGACTGTAACGTCACATATTTCAATGTTGCATGTGTAAGAATTTGATGTTAAACTAATTTGATTAAAACAGATTAAAAATATACATTTCTCAAACAAATATTAATAGAAATAAAAAATATAAATTTAAGTATATGTTACAAAACGTAGATAATAGTAAAGTAAGATAATTAAAATTATTAACCGATGTATTCAAAATTATTAATGTTGAAAAATAAAACGAAAATAATAAAATTTCGTAATATAATCGTAAAATTTATTACGTAATTATTAATTAATAATCGATTCACTTAATAACTTCCTAATTAACTTATAAATTTGTAATTATTAAGGTGAAAAATTATTTTTCCATAAATTTTTAGCGTTTTCTGCAGGGTTTCGTACTTCGATAGGTGAGCGTTGACAATTAACACTGCGATTGTCAAAATGTGCAACATGGCTGTCAATTATCGATTGACACTGACGAAACGATAAAATTTCTCGTTTTACTCCAACGCTTCGTTGACGTTATATTTTTGGCTACGATCTTTCTATTCGTTGTCTTAGATCACGTGACTTATCGTTAAGTCCATACATATTGTCAGCGTAAACGATTGTCAAATGGCGTCTTGGCTAAGGCCTCAGAGGCCTTAGCCAAAAACCAAACGCTCCGTATCTATTCCATAAAGCGCTTCAGCGATAAAAATTATAGATATCGCTAACTTGGTAGCCAACAACACATGTCAACATCAAACGCTTGATCTAGAGTGTCAATAGAAGACATCGATCATATTGTCTGTGTTTGGCGTTTTTTGAAACGTCAAGTGAAGACTGTAACGTCACATATTTCAATGTTGCATGTGTAAGAATTTAATGTTAAACTAATTTGATTAAAACAGATTAAAAATATACACTTCTCAAACAAATATTAATAGAAATAAAAAATATAAATTTAAGTATATGTTACAAAACGTAGATAATAGTAAAGTAAGATAATTAAAATTATTAACCGATGTATTCAAAATTATTAATGTTGAAAAATAAAACGAAAATAATAAAATTTCGTAATATAATCGTAAAATTTATTACGTAATTATTAATTAATAATCGATTCACTTAATAACTTCCTAATTAACTTATAAATTTGTAATTATTAAGGTGAAAAATTATTTTTCCATAAATTTTTGGCGTTTTCTGCAGGGTTTCGTACTTCGATAGGTGAGCGTTGACGATTAACACTGCGATTGTCAAAATGTGCAACATGGCTGTCAATTATCGATTGACACTGACGAAACGATAAAATTTCTCGTTTTACGCCAACGCTTCGTTGACGTTATATTTTTGGCTACGATCTTTCTAT
This sequence comes from Dione vanillae, assembly GCA_037178615.1. Taxonomy (NCBI): domain Eukaryota; kingdom Metazoa; phylum Arthropoda; class Insecta; order Lepidoptera; family Nymphalidae; genus Dione; species Dione vanillae. The sequence goes on from JAZFAU010000274.1 coordinate 13,430, forward strand.
TCGTTGTCTTAGATCACGTGACTTATCGTTAAGTCCATACATATTGTCAGCGTAAACGATTGTCAAGTGGCGTCTTGGCTAAGGCCTCAGTTCAGTTTAATCGTCAATGTTGTTGTCAAATTTGACACTTGAAAGTTGACATAAGTTTTCTATTTACTATTTACAATTGAGTAGTGTTTAGATCGTTTTTATTAAATGTAAATAATTGTATAATATTTTGTACTTAATTATTATATATTAAATGATAATAATATTTACTGTAATTTATGCTATAAATTAAAACATGGCCGAACTAAAGCTATGCAGAATATGCTTAAGAACCGATGCAAAAGTTTACAATTATATTCAGTATCACCTTAAATCTTATTATGAAGAAGTTTTGGCTTTGAAAGTAAGTAATAAAAATAACTATTTCGTGTCTGTTTTTCTCTTTGAACAATACTGACTTGCTTACTTCATAATTAAAGATAGCTTGATATATTATAATTGAAAATTTAATTTTTATACCGTTAAAAATACAAAATAAAAAAATTTTATTAAAAACTTTACTTTTATACTTTGACATCCATAATTATATATTTAGAATTATTCACTGTGAATAAAAGTTTTTATGTTATAAAATAATATTTATTTTTTGCAAATGTAAGTTGGTTTTAAAAATATTGTGGCAATTTATGTTAGAATTTTATGTAATTATACATTGTATATATATTATTATGAATAATTTTATTGCAGATAAATGATGTAGATGATTTACCTCATTATTTTTGCTTTGAATGTGCAATGCTGTTACACAAATTTCATAAATTTAAGGAAAAATGTTACTTAGGACAGAAAATATTAAAAGAGATTTTGGAAAAAGGCCCAGTAAGTTTAAATTTAAGAAATTTGGACTTTGATTTATATTGACTATGAAACAATTTATTTTTGCTAATAAACTAAAAAAAATATTATAAAAATCGATAACTTTGAACAAATAATCTAGTAGTTAAATGCATATTAAATAACAATAACCTTACGTATAATAAATAAATACATATGTTTATTAATTATATTGTAATTCATTTGCAGATTACTTTAGAATCTATCAACAAATTAGAAAGACCTCTTTTAAACAACAAATCTCCATTAGAAATAATATATTTAAATCCAAATAGAGAACCTTCAATAGAAAAAGTTATTATAAAAGAAGAAACCAGTGACCAAAGACTTTTAAATATAGAAACAATAGAAGTAAATGCAACCTTTATAGATGACATTGATATAAATATAGACTATAAAGAAAAAAGTTACAATTCTGACACAGATAACAAAGAGGAATTTAAAGAAAGCAAGAGAAGAACAAAGAATGTGAGAGAGGCAAAGTATGAAATGGAAAAAAGAAGTTTATTAGATGATGCTAAGTGGAAAAGAATGGAGTTAACTGAGGAAGAAGCTGTCAAGGTAGTTCATTTTTATTTCTTTAGACTTCACACAGCAGGGTAGGCAGAGGAAACCGCAGGGACTGTTGGTACCTAGTGTTAAGGCCTCCTTTTCCTGCTTAAATATTACAATATTTTTAAATAATCCATCAATACAAGAAATAAATTAAACACAATAATATGGTTTTATTATCAATTGGGACAGTGGATTTTTTGTTTGGATGAGGGTCAGAAAACCAGATGCGAAGTTGCACTACTCAGGAAATGAAATGTCTTAACACACTTAGTTCCCTGCTATATGGAAGATAAAGCTATTATTTTATTTTCAATTTTATTAAATATATTTGCATTTTGTTGCACTAAAAATGGATGTATAACTTATTTATGTATATTTCACTATTAATTTTTCTTAATTATATTTAAAAGCCATACTTTTTCGATTCGCATGTCACTTCTTAAGTTTTCTTTATTTTTATTACCAGGAATTTACAGAAAGAGCAAATGACAAAAAATATATAGCAGCTGCATACAAATGTACTTTATGCTTAAAGGGATTTTCCAAAGAAGATATGTTGAAGCGACACAGAGCATTGACTCACAATGAGGTATGACTATTTTGCTGGAAACCACATATTAGCCTTAAATGATTGTCTTAAGTTGCAGTAAGTTGGACTCAAAAGGCTAAACTCTACCTGATTTGACTGTGTGTTAAAGGTTATTACCTAATTAATGATTTTTAAATGACAACACACCTTGAGAATGAAATGAAATGCATTGTCGTAGCTCAAAAGCACAACGTCTGTTTGTGAACACGACGGCTGATAGGCTTTATTATTTTTACTTTCTCTACTATCTTAACTAGGCAAACTACAGCGTTGAGTTACGTCACTCAACACAATGCCTACAAAGGCGTTGCGCGGAAAAAAGTCTGTCACTGTGTCTTGTCACTGAATTTCTACAGTGAAAATACTGTAGAAATTCCCCTCTAACGTGCTACGTGCGGGATGAAGCGTGAAGCCAATAAAAAAAATGTATACATGTAAAATTATATGAAATTTTTCAGTCAAATGTTTTCGAGTGCCGCTTCTGTCAAATGCGTTTCAAATGGAAGTGTCACGTCAGGAAGCATATAAAGAAGCACTACACGAAGTATCAGTGTTTACGATGTCAACTCATTTTTCCCATAAAGTAAGTTTTTTGCATAGAAATACAGGAAGTAACAGTCTTTATGAAAATATGTCGTACATAGATATACAAATATACAGGGTGTCTCTGACACGGCGGCCGTTATCAAAACTTTTAACGCTTATAGGGGAAAATATTTCAAGGCTATATATACAAAAAACTAATTCACAATTATCAATAGTTTAAGCACAGGATCATTTTTACCATTTCACGATATTTACACGTGCTGTGTAACGCGTGAGGGAGACATGATTAAATACGAATGACGTATAGACTTCGTACTACAAAAATACTATCAAACGTTGTCAATCTGTCACCTTTCATTCAAAAAAATAATCTAATGAGAAAGGGATGTATCTCTTTCCCGCTCTCACAGGATAGTGTACGCTTGAAAAAATGGCATTTATTTTGAAACAATAATTGAATTATTTATTTTGTTTGAAAAAAATATTTTTTTATTTTTGAAAATTTTACTTGTTTTATAATCTTACCAAGTTAATGAAGGCTAGTTAATATTATGCTTTAAATGAAGGTCGCGGTAACATCCACACCCTGTATAACATTTAAAAATGAATCAATTTTTTTTAACAGAAATACAGCAATCCTTCACGAACAGTATCATAGTGGTGCTTCAATCAAATGTAAATATTGCAGCGAGGAGTTCAGGTATATATTGCTATATTATAAATCGTGCTATATAATAAACCGTCGTGGCGCAGAGGCGCAACGTCTGCCTGTAACGCGACGGTTACTGGGTTCGATCCCCAGTCGGAGAAGATGGATTTTTCTATTTCCATTTTCTTCGCTCTGGCATCTAAGGCAAAGCGCGGCGTTGAGTTCCGCCACTCAACACGCAATGCCTCGAAAACGGCGGAAAGTGAGGACGGAGTAAGCTGTGACTAAGTAACGGAGTGTCTTAACACTAGGTTCGTATGGTTCCTGCAGTTCCCTCTGCCTACCCTGCCATGTACGGGATAAAGCGTGAAGCTAAAAAAAAAAAAAACAATTTAAATGGTTATATATAAAACAAAAATAACTATGTTATATAGAGTTTTTATTATTTTTAAATTTTGTATAGTGTATAGAAAAATATTTATATAAACTGTTTTGTTTATTAATAAATAACATTATCTATTGTCAATAATTTATTCTTAGTGCTTTTATCTTTGGGTAGCGTAAATTGTAAAAATCTCTGTAAAATATGCCAACATTAAAAAGAAAAATATTCGTACATTTTATATATTTGTGTATATATTTATACACAAACATATTTTGACGTGACAACGTCTTAAATTAGGTTGCGGCTCGGAGTCACATATGAAAAAGTGTAACGCCCGGTAACGTAACGATGTGTCATCTGTCACCGAACTATGATCGGTCCGCCGCGCGTATCACTTGACACATGTACAATGTTTTAGTAAACAACATATATTTTCTATAGTTAAAATTTGTGCAATTTATATTATAATTATTAATCATATCAATAAATATTCTACCGAGAAAAAGACGTTGTCACGTAAAATTTTCGCCCGTAAAACCCACTTTACAGGCAACCATTTTTTTCCTATATATATTTCAGACACACATCCACGTACTACACGCACCTGCGCACACACAGAAGCCAGCACGTGTGCGCTCTGTGCGGGTCGTCGTTCGTGAGCGAGGCGGGGCTCAATATGCACAAGCGGTTGAAACACTGCACTGATGATGTTGTGAGTATATACACTGTATACACAAACACACACATACATACGACCGAACATATACACCCACACACACATACACATTAGTGATGTAACGAATTCGCAAAAAAATCTGCGAATGTTTTGCGAATAATTTTCTGATAGAAAATTAAAAATTACTACGACTTTACTTGTTAAAATCGAAATTAGTTTATTTTTGTGTTTTTAATAAAAAATGTTAATTTAACCTCTCTATAATTTTTAAAGAATATTTTATTGTTTACATTTTTGTAACAATTTTTGCATATTAACGTTTATAATAGGAAGAAACTATTAAATATTTACTAAAACTTTTACTCTAATCGATGACACTACAGAGTGTTTTACAGAGAAATATCAAAAAAAGAACAAAAAAACATTACTATTACAAATTAATTATTACACACAACCAAACTTTGTAACAGAAAGTAATATATCTTAAAAATAAATATATAATATACATAATAAATATATAAAATTGAGGACCGTCGTGGCGCTTAGACGTAAGCGTCTGCCTGTAAACGCGACGGTTTGTGGGTTCGATTCCCAGTCGGGGAAGATGGATTTTTCTATTTCCATTTTCTTCGCTCTGGCCAACTAGGCAAAGCGCGGCGTCGAGTTCCGCCACTCAACACGCAATGCCTCGAAAAAGGCGGAAAGTGGGGACGAAAAAAACAGGGACTAAGCAACGGAGTGTCTTAACACTAGATTCATATAGTTCCTGCAGTTCCCTCCGCCTACCCTGCAATATGCAGGATAGCGTGAAGCTATAAAATATATGTGTGTTTAAGGAATCACCAGACGATGAAGACTTGAACACATTCTGTTCTCGTTGCAACATTCGCTTTGAAACTAGAAAGGCGTATGAGGAACATTTATTTCACTCCGCCCTACACGCAGAAGTTGTTGAGTAAGTTTATAAATGAATATTATATAGAAAATAATATATTTTTCAATTAAAATTTTTTTGGCAATCTCTCTCTCCCTCTCTCTTTATTGTTTTTTTTTAATTTTATTTTTTGTTTTTTTTTTTCGGTGTATGGTATATAGTAAAATTGATAGCCGTCTTTATAAAATCGTTTAGAAGTTATTAAGCAACTTCACACTATATATATATATCGTATAGCAGGGTAGGTCGAGAGAATCTAGTGTTAAGATACTCCGTTTTCTGAGCACTAATTAATTTTCGAAACATGTTGAGTGGCGGAACTCAACGTTTGTAATTTTGTTAACAGTGCAAGTCATTTTCTGCTAGTGGGAATTGAACCCGTAACGACGGCGGTCTCTTATTGTTTATTTTATACAGGATATATCTGACAAAGCTGTTTTTGTCAAAGCTACCTAAAAGTTAAATATTTCAAGGTTACTTACAGAAAAATAGTTAAGAATTATCAATAGTTTTAGTACGGAATCGTTTTTCCCATTTCACGATATTTACACGTGCTGTGTATCGCGTGAGGGAGCCATGATTAAATACAAATGACGTAAACATCTCGTACTACAAAAATACTATTAAACGTTGTCGATCTGTCACCTTTCATTCATAAAAAAGAACCGAAAGAGAAAGACGTATATCTCTTTCCCGCTCTAACAGTACAATGTAGGCTCGTACTATTTTTGAACAATAATTTAATTGTTTACTTTTGAAAATATTTTACAAAGTTATAATTATATATTAAATTTTGTGATATTATTTACAGAGATGGGATTAAAATTGAGAAGGCTGAACCTATCCCGAGGAAAATATTGGCGAAGAAAATGCAACATAAGGTATATATTGCTGTATATAATCTTTACTTAAAAAGAACTTTGATATTTTTTATTTTCTCATGATAAATTATATAAATAGAATAGTAGTTTACAAGTTTAAGTTTAAACAACTTTAAGTTTAATTACTTAAAAACATATAAAAATTTTTAACGCAGCGGGACTCGAACCCGCGCCCTCTTGCGAACCGTGCATGCGCTCTCACCACTGAGCAATGAGCTATCCTCAGTGTAGATTAACTCTTTATAAATCATAAAAATAGCTTTAAGTTTAAATAAATGTAAACTTATATTAGTTTAATTTAAATTTATCCCGCGGGTAGTTACAAAATTTCATATAGGTCAAGGTCATTCACAAGGTCATATTATCATTTTTGTTTATTTTTCATTGTTTCAGATCACGCATTTGTTGAAATCTCGGTAAGTTATCATTTATTTGTCGATTTAATCTTCTATAAGAGGAAATTTCTTACAACGCGGCGTTAAGCGCCACTATATAAAAAGCCAAATAGTGTCTTGACATTAGGTTTTCTCTCTATCCTACAAAAATAGTGTGTCAATATATAAAAATATATATATTTTACTATACATATATATTTATAGTACTTGCTTATTAATATATTTGTAGGTGCGTTACAAATGAAACACAGACCTTCTCGTTAGCCGGTTTATTGCTTACTAGTTAGTTATAAATTGCGAGCCGCTTGGAACGCATTATGCGTAGGTATACATATATATATCATCTCTCCTTCTCTAATTTTGTAACCTAATAACAAAAAAAAAGCTTTCTATAATCCCTCTTAACTCTAGGTCTAAGAAAGCGACCAGCAGGCATACTATCTTTGCTTAAGCTTTGCTCAGAAGAAGAAGCACCTATGTCAGCTTCCCTTGGTTCAGAACTGACCTCAATGTTAGCTGGATTAGAGACAATATTGTCTTCAGCTGTCTGCTGCTCGCTCGAACTTAAATTACTATCTAATGGACTGCTATTTTGTGAGACTTGAACTTGGTCAGCAGTTGGCACAGTATTAATAGGTAGTGTTGTAGAAGAGATGGTTGGTAGGGGACCTAAGTTTAAACTTGAATAATCATACTTATCTATTTTACACTTAACAATTTGGTCTAAATGCCTTATACACAGTACATTTTCGTCTATCATCATTATCTCATATAACCTTTTACCAATTTGCTTAACAACTTTTCCCTTCTTCCAACTCTCTTTTCTTGCACTGTACCACCGTGTCCACACAGTATCGCCTATTTCAAAAGTGCGACTAGTATCGACTATATTTGATTCAACATTATATTCAGAATTAATCGGAACAATTAAATCTAAAGGACATCTAAGGTCTCGGCCAAACATTAACTTTGCGGGTGTAGACCCGGTAGTACAGTGTACAGTGTTCCTGTAATCAAACAGAGATTCTAATAATTTTTCATGTAAGTTTATTCGCGAATTATTATCTTGAATAGCACACTTTAACATTTTCTTACAGGTTTTTACCGAATTCTCCACCTGCCCATTACTGCAAGGATGGTAGATAGGTGAATTTAAGTATTTTATGCCACTGTGTAAACAAAAAGTTTTAAATTCAATTGAATTTATCTTAGGGTCATTATCGGATACTATAACCTTAGGAATACCAAATATTGAAAATAAATACTTTAATTTATTTATTAAAGATTTTGTTTGTGTACCATTATTCATTAATAAACATTCCAGCCACTTGCTATACGCGTCAACTACAACAAGATACACCTTTTGATCCAGCATTAAATAATCAATATGAATGCGCTGCCAGGGACCCGCCGGCCGCGGCCACGGGGAGGGCGCGCGGGGCGGCGCGGAACGTACGCTGGCGCACGCCTCGCACGCGCCGACCCACTGCTCGATATCTCTGTCGATACCCGGCCACCACATTCGGCTGCGCGCCTTGCTTTTACACTTAGTTATACCTATATGCGTCTTATGTAGTTCTCGCAGCATTCGTTCTCTAAAACGCATAGGAATGACGACTTTGTGACCGCGTAACAAGCAACCGCGTACTAGCTGTAAGTCCGTTTTACACATGAAAAAGGGCAGAACTGATTTATTTAAAATCTTCCTAGGCCATCCACTATTCATATATTTTATGACCTCTTGCAATAACTCGTCATTTACTGTTGCTTTGCTGATGTCTTCTGCTGATATTGGGGCCGAATCATTATTTAAAAAATTTAAATATGAATAATTACTGCAATCTTTAAAATCCTCCTTTTTGTCGGTTGGACTACTATTAATCGGTGCGCGTGAAAAATAATCGGCAACTATATTATTTTTAGTTGAAATATACTGTATAATATAATTATAGGCACTTAATATAATTGCGTAACGTTGTAAACGAGAAGCCGTTGTTACGGATATTCCATTTTTTTTATTAAATATTGAAACCAGAGGTCTATGGTCGGTTTTTAAGATAAATGGTTCCGTTCGCCCGTATAAATATTGGTGGAAACGTTTAACACCAAAAATAATAGCCGTTGCCTCGTTTTGAATTTGGCTATAATTTCGTTCGCTTGGTGTGAGCGACCTTGAACCGAAAGCCAAAGGACGTTCAAGACCATTTTCATATTTTTGTGATAATACGGCAGCCAGGCCGTTTGGACCTGCGTCAACTGATAATATTAATTGAGCATTCGGTTCAAAGTGCGCCAGCACCCGCTCCGATGACAATTCCTTTTTAATTAGCTGTACAGCTTGACGCTGCCGAATTCCCCACTCCCAAGCCGCATCGGCCTTGAGAAGCTTGTGCAAGGGGCTCATGATACTAGATGCGTTAGGAATAAAATTCCTGTAATAGTTAACCATTCCGAGAAACCTCTTTACTTCTCTAGTATTTGTGGGCTCCGGCGCATCAACAATAGCCTTTACTTTTGACGGACACGTATGTAAACCATTTTTATCAATTACATATCCTAAATATGTCACGCTATTTTTGAAAAAATCACACTTATTTTTTTCTAAACGTAATCCTGCCTCTTTAAAACGCCGCAAAACTTCTGAGAGTCTATTTAAATGATCTTTCCTGGTCGGTCCGGTTACACATATGTCGTCAAGCCAACAGCTAACACCGTCAATTCCAGACAAAAGCGTTTCCATTGCCCTTTGAAAAATTGCTGGAGCATTAGCGAGACCGTACACTAATCGCGTGTATTGAAATAGACCCTTACTTGTGTTAATCGTGGTAAGTTTCTGTGACGATTTACTAAGTCGAAACTGTTTATAAGCATTTTTTAAATCAATTTTTGAATAGTGCTCACCTCCACCAATCTTTGCAAAAACTTCCTCAATTCTAGGAAGAGGATATTTGTCGATTATCAAATCCTTATTTAACGTAACTGAAAAGTCACCAGCAATCTTAACTTGACCATTATCTTTCAAAACTGGTACAATAGGTGTAGCGTATTGTGAGCTGCTAACGGGAATTAATATACCCATATTAACTAACCTACTTAATTCACCTTCAACCTTACTTTTTAAAGCAAAAGGTACGGGGCGCGATTTGAAGAACTTCGGAGAAGAATTCGGTTTTAACTGTAAATGAATCTCAAAACCATTAAAACAGCCAAGTTCATCCTTAAACAATTCTGAATATTTTTGAATTAAACATTGAATGTCATTATTACACCGAATACTATTAATAGAAGTAAAAGTAATTCCAAAGGCGGACATAAAATCTCGTCCCAAAAGGGGCAGGCCACCATTTTTAATGACAAAAATGTTTATTTTATTCATTTTATTATTATATTTTACGTTAGCAGTAAAATAGCCCAGTGGAGAGATTTTGTGTCCGTCATATAAACACATTTTAAAATTAGATTTTTGTAATTCAGCTGTAGAAAATAAATCCATGTACATATTATTAGATATAACTGAAGTACCGGATCCCGAATCCAGCTCCATAGTAACCTTTATATTGTTTAATAATATTTCTAGTTTGATGGGTTTATTATTATTAAAATATGAGTACCTGATATTAAAATTTTGACACTCCTCACAATCACTTGTATCACTACACTCGTGCTCCAAATTATTCACGCGACTATACTTCTTAGTTTTCTCACGACACACCTTTTTCAGGTGGCCTTTTCCTCCACAAACTTGGCATCTATAATTTTTATAACGACATCTATCAGAGCCATGGTTTTTCATACCACATACCGAGCATATTATTTTACTCGTAGATCCACTCCGACCGGCGCCGACGGCTCCCTGCTTGTTGAATGAGCTCCTATAAATCGGCTCCTCCTTGATGGTCATAGAACTACCACTCGGTTCATCGCTCGTAATAAATTGTCTTGCACACTCTGCTTGTTCTGCTATCTCCAATGCCATCGATATAGTAAGCTGCGAAGCATCTTGTTCAAAAAGTCTATCTCGAGCTGGTCCACTGGCGAGGCCCAGGACAAAACGGTCTCGTAAGACAGTATTCAAGGCAGAACCGAAGTTGCAATAAATTGCTAACCCCCTCAATCGCGCCGCCCAGTCTCCTAATCTTTCGCCTTCGCCACGACTTGCACTATAAAACCTGGCCAGATCCGCAAAGGAGGCCCGTTTTGGTGAAAAATGTACATTCAAAGTATTCACCAATTCGTTGTATGACGCCTTATCCAACTCCTTAGGATAAACAAGATTCCGCACCAGCCGATAAGAGTCTTCGCTTAAGTTCGTTAAAAGTACCGCACTTTTGTTTTCATCACTAACCTTATTAACTTTTAAAAATTGTTCTAAACGTCCTTTAAAAATCTCCCACTCGTTAGTTTTGTAATCAAAGACAGTAATATTGCCAATAATAGACATTTTTATAACAAATGCGTAAAGAAAAACTAGTTATCCCAACCTTGTCGCCAGATAATATATTTGTAGGTGCGTTACAAATGAAACACAGACCTTCTCGTTAGCCGGTTTATTGCTTACTAGTTAGTTATAAATTGCGAGCCGCTTGGAACGCATTATGCGTAGGTATACATATATATATCACTTATACTTGTAATAAACATATTCAATATTTCCAGAAACTTCGACGAGTTTCCAATAAAGGCTCAAAGTGGCAACACTAAACGTAGACGGCAGAAAAGTAAGCCGACCACATGCCATCAGGTTAGAATATATAAATATATATTTTTATATGTACTAATAGATTTATTTTAGATATTCTCCACTTAATTGTTTTCTCCACGTAATTATTTAGTATTTTAAGAACGATAAATTTGTTCGTTTGCTTGTGTTAAATATATTTTAGAACTGATTGCGACATTTGAATTGTAGATATGTTAAGCTTAACATGCTTTTTATTGTAAAAATGGTGATCTCTTCGCCATCACCAAGGGGTAAAATGGATTCTACAATTTTTGTGACCTTATTATTTACACCTTTTCTGTCAAATAGATCACTTTCTAATCTAATTTTTCAAGATATACATGACATTGTATTATAGTTTTTGTGAATGAAATGTGACAGGTCGGTAATGTTTACAAGTATGTTTATAGTACAAGATCTTTACGTCATTTACATTTAATCATGAGTAGATTATATATATATATATATATATATATATATATATATATATATATATATATATATATATATATATATATATATATATATATATATATATATATATATATATATATATATATATATATATATATATATATATATAATATATATATATATATATATATATATATATATATATATATATATATATATATATATATATATATATATATATATATATATATATATATATATATATATATATATATATATATATATATATATATATATATATATATATATCTGTATATGTATATAGTGTGGCAAACACTTCGCAACACAAGCAGCGTGCATGAAGCACCACTACGCGGAGCACCCGCGCACGTCGTTCTGTCCGCCCGCGGAGAGGCACATATGCGAGATATGCGGAGTTAGTCTCGCTGTAAGTCTTCATTTATAATTATGTTAAAAATAAATATATAGGGATATTTAGAGGCAATATAGTGTTATGTAAATGAAGCCTATATCTACATATTTCATAATAAAATTATTTTACTTTGACTTGGACATTATTATGTGGTTTCTCTTGTACTTAAGAATTAATTTCATTAAGTACAACTGACTTTGTGTTATTTGCAATGATTTGTTACATTGATTATTATTTGCATATTACTAATGTATAAACTTATTCTCTTAATTATTTTTATCTTATTTCAGTTAGTTACTAGTAAGTTATTAAATTAGATACGGAGTGTCTTGACACTAAACTCTCTCCTTCTTCTCCTTCAGCCTGGAAGTGTGGCGGTGCATCAGAACATGCATACAAGAGCTAAAGTGCACTGTTGCACGGTTTGTTCTAGACAGTTTCATTCCAGTATAGGATTGAAGCGGCACATGTTGGTAAGTAGTTTATAATTTAAATAAGAGGACCGTCATGGCGCAGAGGCGTGGCGTCCACCTGTGATGCGACGGTTTGTAGGTTCGATTCCCGTGAGGGGAAGATAGATTTCCATTTTCTTCGCTCTGTAAACCAGGCAAAGCGCAGTGTTGAGTTCCGCCACTCAACACGCAATGCCTCGAAAAAGGCGGAAAGCGGGGACGGAGAAAGCAGTGACTAAGTAACGGAGTGTCTTAACACTATGTTCGTATGTTCCTGCAGTTCGCTCTGCCTACCCTGCCATGTGCGGGATAAAACGTGAAGCTAAAAAATTTTTTTTTTTAAATTGGTTTATGTAACCATGAAAAACATTTTTTTTAATTATTTATAATAATATTATTTAGACACACACAGGAGAAAAGCCATTCGCGTGCTCGTTGTGCGAGAAACGTTTCACACAAAGCAACAGTATGAAGCTCCACTATAGGACCGTTCATCTGAAGCAGCCGTATCCAAAGAGGTTGGTGCGGCTTCATTTAGTTTACTTTTAATACATACTATATACAATAAAAGTTAATCGTAATAAAATTTTGTCTCTATCATTACGTTATTGTAATATAATAAGCGAATTACTTTTAATTTTTCCATCGTGTTACTTAAATTTTTGAATAAACAAACTGTTTTAAGTTTACAAGTATCTTACGGCATTATTGAATTTCTTATATAAGAACATGTGTGTATTTTATATATAGACATATAAAGAATATGTCAATATTACTATATATTGTTATTTATATATGCGACAACCTAAAAAGCTTCAATTATATTGGATATAAATATATTATACCGTCGTGGCCCAGTGGCATAGTGTCTGCCGGTAAACACGTCGGTTTGTGGGTTCGATTCCCATGAGGGGAAGATGGATTTTTCTATTTCCGTTTTCTTCGCTCTGGAAACTAAGGCAAAGCGCGGCGTTGAGTTCCGCCAATAAACATGCAATGCCTCAAAATCGGAGGAAAGCGGGGACGGAGAAAGCAGGGACTGAGCAACGGAGTGTCTTAACACTAGGTTCCCACGGTCCCTGCAGTTCCCTCTGCCTACTTTGCCATGTGCGGGATAAAGCGTGAAGCCAAAAAAAAAGAATATTTTCATTTTGACTACTGTATACTACAACATTTTTTTACAGAAACAGAAGAAAAAAGAAAGACACGGATAAAAAGAAAAGTATATCCGAAGACAGCTGTGAGGAGCCCCAAAAGGATCTAAAAGCGGGAATCGAGCACGCACTTGTCTCAGCAGAGAACAATACCATCGATTACTTAACATTGGGTTACCAAAAATATTAATATAATATTAATTCTACTAATATTATAAATATATATGAAACTTTGTGAGTGTGTACGTTTGTTACGCAAAAACTACTGAACCGCTTATATATTAGAGTAACGCATTGGAAAATCATTTTAATAACAAATGAATAAAAATTCAAGCAAGAAGAGCCGCGGGCGGCCCCTTACATTGAATTGTGTTAATTCCATAATAAATATAATTTACAGTGTAATATTGTAACTACGATGGTTGCGGGTTCAATTTCATTTTGAGAAATTTCTTTTAAGCCCTCTTAAGAAGTGCGGCGTTGTGTTACGTCATTCAATACATGTGGGAAAAACAGAATCTCTTAACATTAGGTTTTGTTTATTAGGGATAAAGTTACTGATAGAAAACTGGTAGTTAATACTATCTATTAGATAAAGGCTCGTAGCTAAAATATGTCTTATCTGCTAGGTATTTCTATCTAAGACCTGTGAAACCTAATATTTATTATTCATCTGTCAGATCAGGAATAAATCCTATCTAAAACTTAGTAAAACCGGCCTTTTGTTTATAAACATTTTTATTTAGAATCGTTAGCCTCAGGAAATTCTGGGCTGAATTGAAAACTATATTTAATAGTCCATAAATCGAAGAAATCAATAGTCTAGCCTAAGTACCTATAGTCAATGGGCTATATTACATTACCGTTAGTCGTTTTGTTAACTTATTTAGAATTAACAATTATAAGTGTATGTTTTTTTTATTTATTATTAAACTCCATGTACTTATAGTATTGTTCTGTCATTAATCTATTGATGTGACATTATTGATTATAAGATATTCTCACGAAATATTTGTTTTATTTCCCCAAAAAAGAAATAATAAGATTAATTTGTAACATGCACGTGCAGCGTTTAGTTACGCAACCTGTGAAACGGAGAGAAGAGTCTTGACACTATTCTCTCTGCTCACTTCTTTATATGTTGATTTCTTTTTTCATAATTCTAATGGATCATTACAGTGATGAAAATAAAAGTCATAAAATAAATATATACGTCAATATGTTTACTTATTTGAATCACATTTTATACAAATAGGAAACTAAGTCAAAGAATATTTTATTTAAAATATTTTATTACTACATTCATGTTTATATATACATATTAATTTTTAAATTATAATCGATAATTATATTTATAATCGATATTTTCACCATTTTATATATAGATTTTAAGTTTTAATATCATATTAAACACATACATATATACGTCTTAAGAACAGGTCTTATAATTTAAAAATTGTAGTTTTCTAGAGATTAAAATAATTATTTCTATGACCAAAAACAAGTAAATTTAGAAAGTTATACACTATTTTGAGTTAAATCACTTTAATACTAACCTACACATATTTTCAGTTTAAACAACATATTACATAAACATATACAATATATACCTTCTTATAAATTAAGTAGAGACACAACCAGTATATCTTTTGCCTGAAATTTATTAAAGAAACATATTTTCCATGTATTTTTTAAGATAAAGGAGTAATATGAAAGTGCAGATTACACTACACTACTTCTAGTACACTATATTATTATGTAGATGTAGTAGTAAAATGCACTTAAAACATAGGTATGGATATATAAGAATTTATATTTATAATTAAACAACTACGATAGAAACTTTAAGTAAAGCAGGACTTAAGAGTGATTTGTATGGTAACAAAAAAACGGAATTTTATTATATATATATATATATATATATATATATATATATATATATATATATATATATATATATATATATATATATATATATATATATATATATATATATATATATATATATATATATATATATATATATATATATATATATATATATATATACATATACATATACATATACATATACATATACATATACATATACATATACATATACATATACATATACATATACATATACATATACATATACATATACATATACATATACATATACATATACATATACATATACATATACATATACATATACATATACATATACATATACATATACATATACATATATATATATATATATATATATATATATATATATATATATATATATAATGCCGCATTATTACCTATTTATTGTTTCACGCTTTTGTAAATATGTATAATTCAAAAACTTCTTTTTCTGTATCTTCACGCTTTATCCCGCACATGGCAGGGTAGGCAGAGGGAATTGCAGGAACTATAGGAACTTAGTGTTAAGACACTGTGAAATCAACGCCGCGTTTGCCTAGTCAAATGAAGAAAATGGAAACGAAGTAATCCATCCGCCTTTTAACCCAGAAACCACAACAATATATCCATAATTCCAATATTAAGGAGCAAAGAAAAAAATTACACAAAAAAAAGTCATACAATATTTAAATAAAACTTATAATTTAGTCCAACACATACAGTATATAGTATATAAAATTAAAAATAATCACTATACAGAGTGTTAAAATATATCTTAAACACTAAAAAGGAGAGAAGGGAAGGGTCTAGCTTTTCTCATCATCTTTCTTCTTCCCGTCCGCCGTCTGGTCTGGTCTCCTGCCCAGAAGATCACGTTTAACACAACTGTTGTTCGACTGAAATATAAAAAAATAAAAGTATTAATATTTTATAGGACCGTCGTGGCGCAGAGGCGCAACGTCTGCCTGTAACGCGACGGTTTCTGGGTTCGATCCCCAGTCGGAGAAGATGGATTTTTCTATTTCCATTTTCTTCGCTCTGGCAAACTAGGCAAAGCGCGGCGTTGAGTTCCGCCACTCAACATGCAATGCCTCGAAAACGGCGGAAAGCGGGGACGGAGAAAGCAGGGACTAAGCAACGGAGTGTCTTAACACTAGGTTCCCACGGTCCCTGCAGTTCCCTCTGCCTACCCTGCCTTGTGCGGGATTAAGCGTGAAGCTAAAAAAAAAAATATTTTTATAGGCAATTTTACTGTAAGACATTTCACATTACTTTCAATTTCACTTCAATTTTGTGAACATGGAATACAGAGTGTTTCGACACTATGTTCTCATTATTGCACTTAAAGAGAATTACGATAATAGACAAAAAATGTCCACATCTTAAGATAGTTTTATATCTTTCGAGCATACCAAAAACCAACACAACTAGAAGGAGATAGAAGATGTCCCCAATTTAATTATATCCATCTCATTCTATATAAAAAAAATAAATAGAACAGAAAAAGGTAAAAGCGCACAGCATCCAAATAGAAGCTGCACCCCAACTTTAATTACTCTTGTCTCTTTGGAGCATCCGACAAATAATAGACAAGAAATTTCTTAAAAACTTAAAACCTCTCGAACTATCTCTTCTCTCTAACATGCAAAATCAAAATCAAAATTCATTTATTCATATAGGTATCACAGATACACTTATGCACGTCATTATTTATCTACTACCATTTCGGAAAGGTGCTTTGTCATGGAGGAGAAGAAATGGCGAAAGAAACTCCTCAGCACATCTTTTAAATTAGAAAAAAAACAATTATACATACATCAAATGTATTACAAATATCGCCTAGCCTGAGCGGAACTGGTTGCAGAACTGATTAACTCCACGCGTCTTTGTCATTGATATAATAAAAAACTTACATAACTAGAAAGAGACAGAAGATGTACACGGAACAAAAATATGGGAACAGAAAAGGATAAGAACACATATCCTAACACAACTAGAAATAGACATAATTTATACCTAACTTATTACATCTATCCCTTTCTACCACTAAACAAATCCATATAAACAGGAGGAGACAGAAGTTGTAACTAATTTAATTACATCCATCTCATTCTACCAAATCTTTATAAACAGAAAGAGATAAAAGCACACATCCTTACAGAACCAGAAAGAAACAGAAGATGATGATTGAAAGAGATATATGTACCTAACTCAAATACATTCATCTTTCAACACCAAATAAATCCACAGAAAGAGACAGAAAATGTATATACTATAATATGTAAACATATCTATCTCTGTCTAACACCAAACAACCCCTTACAACAGAAAGAGACAGAAAATGTATATACTATAATATGTAACTATATCCATCTCTTTCCAACACTAAACGAATCCATACAACAGAAAGAGACAACATACACATTCCGCATCGCTGGAGTCCGTGTCGGAGGAGCTGTCGGTGTCGGAGTCGCGGTAGTGCCCCAGCCCGGGCAGCACGCCCACCAGCCGGAGAGCGGAGTGACCTGACACCGCTTGGGCGGAGCCGCTGGGAGATAAATGTAATGAAAATTATTGTAAAAATTTGTATAAGAAAATATGAGCAAAGCTTTGTCCATCCCTGCTTTGGCAAGGAGATTAAGCGCGGCGTTTAGTTACGCAATTCAACACACAATATCTCAACAGAGCGTCTTTATATTAGCTTACCCTCTGCTTATCTTGATAGGTGTAATAACCAATATAAACTAAAAATTACCATAGTGGTACTGAAGCATTGCACCTGCATATACGCGAGGGTTTGTCTTCGATTCCCACGAGGGTAGAATGAAATATTTTCATTTCCTTCGTCGATGAGTTCTGCCAATTGTAAAAATTAAAGATCAGAGTGCCTTAACTAGGTTTCTCAAGGCTATATTTCCCTCTGCCTACCCCGATATATGTGGGATATTGCAAGAAGCTTAGATAAATAAAATAATAATAATACATACTTTTGATTATTAACTTCCCCATTTTTGGGTGGTGTTGGTTCCTTTTCTTTATTTTGCTTCTCACCCTCCATTTCACTAGCTTTCCTCTTTCTTACCACCATCTGAAAAATATAATAACAACTAAATCATAAAACAACTAAATCACTGAAGAAATAACTCTAATGTCCTTATTTCCTACTAAATTAGACAAACTTTCAAATAGATAACAATTTATCCATTAACTTAATTAATTATTAAATAATCCTACTACAACAAGTCGAGATCAATTATAAAAATATAAAACCAACCCCTTGCAATTTGTTCTTCTGCGACTGACCAGATGTGTGTGTAGTGCGTGCTGGGGCCAACTGAGCTCGGAGACGGGTCAACTCTTCACTTTCAGCTAGGCTTGATACTCTTTCCCTATAAAATTTTAGTTAATAAAGAAGAAAATATATGTATATGTATATGTATATGTATATGTATATGTATATGTATATGTATATGTATATGTATATGTATATGTATATGTATATGTATATGTATATGTATATGTATATGTATATGTATATGTATATGTATATGTATATGTATATGTATATGTATATGTATATGTATATGTATATGTATATGTATATGTATATGTATATGTATATGTATATGTATATGTATATGTATATGTATATGTATATGTATATGTATATGTATATGTATATGTATATGTATATATATATATATATATATATATATATATATATATATATATATATATATATATATATATATATATATATTATATATATATATATATATATATATATATATATATATATATATATATTCTTTTACAAATTTTAACTTTACTTGTCAATATGTCACAGTGTTCTTTATGTGTCAGTACAATTGTTTATATGACCATCTGACATCTTGTTATACCAACAGCACTCCATGTGTATTATTACAATTGGTACCAAATTGGATAGTAATAAAATTTAAATATATCTTTAGAACAGATAGATAGATACATATATATTCCAATAGACTTCTCAACAGAAAGTCAAACAAAATACTTCGGCCAACTTAAGTTACAAGAAGCACTACTATATTTATATTAGTACAAAAAAATAATTCAATAACAGACATATTGACCAATGATATATTTTTGAAAATTTCTAGCAATCAGCCAAACTCCATATAACATACTATTTTAAAATTGATTTTACATACATATACTTATATAATAATTTTCTAGTAAAAACATTAAACAAGATTATGATATAAAAATTTATATACAAACCTGAACTCCTGCATCTCCTTTTTCTCCTCAATATGTATTTGTTGTGCCACTTCCGCTTTGGTGCGTTCAACTAAATCTAAGAAGCCCACTTCATCGTCATCCAAGCCCCTAATCATATTTTCTGTAAGAAAGAAGAATTAAAAAACATATATTTATTTATTTTAGCTTCACAAAATATTTCATCGCATTTAATCATAGCTTTTGGCTGATTGTAAATGAATTAAAAAAATATATACAAATATAAAAAGATTTTCAAAACAAGGGGAACCTAGCATTAAGACATTTAAATGAATGAAAGGAGTACATCTATCTCCTTATGTGGAAATTGAACCGACAAATTTTTGTGTTCACAAACAGATTACATTATACCTTTTGTTTTTACCACCAACTTAACTTTATCATTTATAATCAAAAATATTTTAAGTATGTCACTTATTATAACAATTATAATAACATAGTATACCCTTTAACATAGTTACTTATATGAGTATATCCTAAACAAACTTAACCTAGTATATTCTTTTTCTTCTCATTATTTATGATATGGCCAAAGTGCTCATATAAGGTAAAAGCACCAATGGTGGACAGTGTACCAAAAGACGACACTTTCAACAATTAAGTTCAATATTAAGAATATTTTTACTTGTATGTCACAATTATTAGTACCAGAAAATGCTTGCTTCACCTGTTAATCAAATAGCACAATCATAACAACGGTCTTTTGCTTAAAAAGTTAAAATAGCATCAATTATTGCAAGTAATGTGACAAAGTCACACATTTTTAGCCATTTCTTATGAGTTTAGCTAAGGACGCCGCAGCGGTACAAGTGATTTTAATAAATTTTATAAAGATATTGCTTTGTTATTTGTTATGTTTTGTATTGATATTTATATTTTCTAAACATTAGAACAATTCATTATTTGTTTGTATTATTTGTGTCTACTATTGGTGCCGAAAATAGTCAGAATACCCTAAAGATGACATGCAGGTCTACTTTTGGTGCAGTAACGAAACCTATTCTCCTAAGCGTAGGTTTATGCAATTATCAACACTATTTTCAACAATATAAGTA
Organism: Dione vanillae; assembly: GCA_037178615.1. NCBI lineage: Eukaryota > Metazoa > Arthropoda > Insecta > Lepidoptera > Nymphalidae > Dione > Dione vanillae. Next base: position 34,327 of record JAZFAU010000274.1, read on the forward strand.
CCTACTGTTAAAATTGTGACAATAATAAAACACTCCAACAGGGCGTCAACTTTTGGGATATGTTTTTTGGTGGTCGGATTTTTCAAGATGCCACCTATAAAAGGCCAGAAGTTCAAAATCAAAGAAACTAGAACATGACTAAAATTTTATTTTTATAAAACTTTTGATACTTAGCCAAGGATTTCAGTTAATGCTAATAAAAAGAATTTTATAATATTCAGTTATGTCATTTTAAGCTTATTTTATAATATATTTGATGATTATTATATCCAGGCTTGCATGTCCACTATTGGTACAAATAAGTGTCAACTATTGGTGTTTTGATTTATGAAAGTGTCATCTTTAGGGTCATTTAACTTAATTAATAAAAATGGAATTTTTGTTTTAATTTACGTTGATTTGGTGGGTTTTTAGTTTAAAATATACTTTTGTATAAACCAAGGTGCAATTAAATTTTTTATTTCTTTTGTAATTCTTTTCCAATAAAAAAATATTTTTGTTTAAATCTTGTGTCATCCTTAAAGTGTCTACCATTGGTGCTTTTACCTTATATATATTTTTTTAATTTGATTTTATAACTTAATTTCATTATTTTCATTTATTTTTTAGAATATTATTTTTTAAAAAAACATTGCATTTTTAAAAATAAATTATATAGAATAAGTACAGATAAATATTTATTATTCATTGAAACTTACTTAGTTTGTGCGCTTCCTCATATTCCGTCTCTTTCTTCATCCTTTGTTCTTCTAAACGCTGATACAATGGCCTAGTATCATATGGCTCTTCAGGTGCCTCTATGTACATAATAATATAAAATTTATTTAGAAATACATATATACGCTTTATATTTAGTAGAGTAAATATAGAGAACTCAATGTCATTAACCTCCTCATGCTTTTAATAATATCTTTCTCACAATATCTTGAGGACCGTCGTGGCGCAGAGGCGCAACGTCTGCCTGTAACGCGACGGTTTCTGGGTTCGATCCCCAGTCGGAGAAGATGGATTTTTCTATTTCCATTTTCTTCGCTCTGGCAACTAAGGCAAAAGCGCGGCGTTGAGTTCCGCCACTCAACGCGCAATGCCTCGAAAACGGCGGAAAGCGGGGACGGAGAAAGCAGGGACTGAGCAACGGAGTGTCTTAACACTAGGTTCCCACGGTCCCTCCAGTTCCCTCTGCCTACCCTGCCATGTGCGGGATAAAGCGTGAAGCAAAAAACAATATCTTTGAAAACATATTTCAAAGATCATCAAGGACTCTTACCTCTCTTACATGTGATTTTTGCCTCATATATTATTTTAACCTATCTTTCATCAATAGATCTATTAACATTATGAATTCAAAACTACAATAATTTAAAAACTGAAGAGAGATAGAGACATCTTTGGTACAGGACATTGTATACAGACTAATACAAAATCACAAGCACAAAAAATGTTTAAATACACTTTAAATAAATACCGGACGGTATAAAAATCAACAAGGGCACGAAATAAAAAATGCAATAATTCAACATTTTTATGTAAATATAATATATAATTACTAAAGAAGTAAAATGAAATAGCAAAACGTTCGTTACATTATTTAATAGACCTGTGTGATTCGAATCAAAGATTACTATACATAATAAACATAAAAAGTGATTACCCTTTGGCTGATCTTCTGACCGCACTTTTTCCCATTCCTCCTGGCGAGCGCGCCTAGCTTCCAAAATCTCCGATTCTGATATAAATCCTGAACTCATTTTATTGATTTTCAAAATATTTCTCTGTTCGATAAGAAATAAACGTGATAAAATATGCGTCTGACAAGAAGAAACCACACTTTTGACAAAAAAGAATTCTTGCCATATAAAAATAGTAAAACATAAAAAATTATATAAAATAGGGATAGGAATAAGTGTTGCTATTAGCGATTTTTATTAAACACGTGAGAAGACGTGAAAATTAACATGCGCCCGCGCCTTTCAAGATAATACTGTGAAAGCAAATATAATTTCTTTCTCTCTCTCTGACTACTCTACATACGTATTTTCACTAAGCTATGTTGGTATGTAGGTGTGTGGTGGTGCGGTGTTAGGAGTTATCATAGCTTAATATTACAATATTATTATTCTCCAAAGTCCAGCGTTAGTGCCTACCTTTGAATATTGCATTTATTTTAAAGTGTTAAATATATATATATATATATATATATATATATATATATATATATATATATATATATATATATATATATATATATATATATATATATATATATATATATATATATATATATATATATATATATATATATATATATATATATATATATATATATATATATATATATATATATATATATATATATATATATATATATATATATATATATATATATATATATATATATATATATATATATATATATATATATATATATATATATATATATATATATATATATATTATGTGAAGAAGTTTGGACTGCAATACTAATGTAATATAATACAAAAAATAGCAACACAGCTTATTTGACAGCTTCTTTTTTTTTATATTGCAATTTTGCTATTTAGAAAACTGCAATTTGCATATTATAATCACCCGGCATTAGAAATTTTGTTTGCTTTAAACTGTATTTTAATTAATTCTTCTAACTATTACATAATGTCTGAAGTCAGATAATATTGACAAAAATAATGAAAAGCTTTTCAACGAATATGTTGAAAATGGAACCAATAAATTAGTTGTAAAATGTAAATTTTGTGGTTCTAGGATTTTAGACAAAAAATTTGGAGTTTATGTTAATCAAGAGGTAATAATAATGAGCAATTATACCATAATATTATTTATAAATATATTTATATAGTTATTTTCAATTTTCTTGTATGTATTTACAGAAAGATCTCCCACTAATGCTTCAAGACACTAGAAAAGAAGTCGAAGTCCAAAACGAGAAATTAAATGAATTTTATCATGTGGAAAATATGTATACATTTGAAAATATAGGTTTTACTACATACAGTGGACAATTATAAATACTTGAGTTGTGCAGACTGTGACGCAGGTCCTATAGGTTATTATGATATGAACACTAAGCATAGTTTTGTCGCATTATCAAGAGTTGAACATGCCTAAATAAGGCTTCAGTAAACATTTTTTATATCAAAATTCAATATTTTTAATAATTAGGATGTATAAATTTATCATGTGGTTAAATTATATCAAATACAAGCTTAAATTATGTTCTTATATATTTTATAATAAATGCAAAGAGGCATACTATCATTCCACACACTTGTTATTACAATAAAAACTTATATTGCACCTAAAAATTTCTTATACATTATAAAGAATCATTAAGTAAATAAGCTAAGTCTATATGTTTAATATGAGACTAGAACTTAAGTTATGATAATTAAAGTTAAGGCCAAAGAATGACTTAAGAATGCTTGTAATTTACTTTTGTATATTTTTTTTAATAAAATCTTATTTTAAAAAGTTTTGTCTTTAAATGTTTTTAGGCTATTTAAACATAGTGTAACATGGTAATATCTTCATATGTTTTTAAATAATTGAAGCAGTGAATTATAACCTTTAGAGCTTTACCACAAATATGTAATGTAATATGATTACAATATCATATTTCCCAATTTATCCCAATGATAATTAATTCTTGTAATGAAAATCAATTCTTCCTGTCTAAACTATGGGATGGAAATCTTAATATATGATATACAGTGAGAAGATGAGGAAACTATCAATAATTTTAATAAAAAATGTCAGTAAATATAAATATCCTAAAAGTATGATAACAATAAAAATAACGTCGTTAGACTTAGGTATAGTGAAAATGTATTTAATTACACTTAAATTGATTCAAGTTTTTAATTTTATTAGCTTGATAAGAGTAATGGAGAGTTTTATTATAAATATTTAAAATGATAACACATTTTATAAAAATAATGTAATTTTTAAAGTTTTCTAAAATATAATTTTTTAGTTAAATTTAAAATAAAACATTACTGAACTATATGTACTTTTATTTCTATCTTATTAACATCGTTTCCGTGGTGTAGCGGTTATCACATCTGCCTAACACGCAGAAGGTCCCCGGTTCGATCCCGGGCGGAAACATATTATTTTGTCATTTCATTCTTTTTATGATCTAGTTAGTTTTTTTTTATTTGTTGATTTAAAGTTTCATTTAATGAATAAAATAGCTTAAAATAAAATATTTGGTTTTTTTTCTAAATTAGATATTAGATATTTAGTACGAATTGGTTAAATGACATTTTTAAAAAATTATTTTATTATATTCCATATATATATTTTCTTTTTTTAGCTTCACACTTTATCCCGCACGTGGCAGGGTAGGTAGAGGGAACTGCAGGAACCATACGAACCTGTTAAGACACTCCGTTACATGGTCCCTGCTTTCTCCGTCCCCGCTTTCCGCCTTTTACGAGGCATTGCGTGTTGAGTGGCGGAACTCATCGCCGCGCTTTGCGTAGTTGCCAGAGCGAAGAAAATGGAAATAAAAAATCCATCTTCCCCGAGTGGGAATCGAACCCAGAAATCATCGCGTGACAGGCAGACATATTCCATATATAACTATTTATTTTCAATTTACCATATGAAGCCGATAAATTATTATCATTAGTAACGTCAAAATTAAATTAGTTTTAAATATTTGCTTAAATTACTTACTTTATATACTTACTTACTTTTCTATTGTAGCGACTTTATAACGCCTTACAAGAAATAAGAGCAACAGGTGCTTTTTATGTTTAATCGAAAATACGTACCAAAAAAATTATAGTTAGTCATGTCTTTGTAAGTTTTATGTTGTGTACGGGAATAATACTTTACAGTCAAATTAAAAATGATCTAGCTTCACGCTTTATCCCGCGCATGGCAGGGTATGTAGAGGGAACCGCAGGAACCATATGAACCTAGTGTGAAGACACTAAATTTCCCACTTTTTCGCTTTTCAAGGCACTTGTCATGACAAGTGGCCGAACTCAACGCCGCGCTTTGCCTAGTTGTCAGGGTGAAGAAAGTGGAAATATAACTAATAATTCATCACCTTTCATGGGAATCGAACCTGCAAACCATCGTGTCGTCGTCTACAAAGGCAATTGCTGCGTCACGATGGTCAAAAACAATTAGTGAAAACAAAATCAGTTTGCCATATAAACATATACATACTACAAACGTATATCACGATGGCATCTACCTTAACAAGCTTTTGAAAGGGAAAGGATTTAGGTATACTATACGGTTAAAATTGAATTAAAGCAGCACCGGAAGTCGTGACCAGATAACCTGTTGTTTGCATATTTTGATGACAAATTGACGTTTTCTTGATAGTTTTAGTTCAGCCTGTTATATAAGGACTTCCTGGTCATTGTTTAGAAAAGATACTTGAAGTAGTATTAAATTAATTATACAAAGAGAGATTTTATATAGTGTTTTTAGAATTTAGCACTCCATATTTACTCCATAGGCAGAGGGAACTGCAGGGACACTCCGTTGCTTAGTTCCTGCTTTCTTCGTCCCCACTTTCCGCCGTTTTCGAGGCATTGCGTGTTGAGTGGCGGAACTCAACGCCGCGCTTTGCCTAGTTTGCCAGAGCGAAGAAAATGGAAATAGAAAAATCCATCATCCCCGACTGGGGATCGAACCCAGTAACCGTCGCGTTACAGGCAGACGTTGCGCCTCTGCGCCACGACGGTCCTCTATTATTAATGTTTATAAATAAATAAAAAATCGCTTCTTTCCTTTTTCTCAATATTTCAGGAAATCCTTATCGCGTTTTCCTACTTTCAAGCGTTGTAATATTTCGAATTACAACGCTCGATAACTTCAACCGTGCGAAGTTTGTTAGCCGTTAAAAAAAAAATATACAGATTATTAAATGATAAAATATAATTCACTAAAACGCATAGAGGCGGTAAAAAAATACAGGTTTATTAATATTTTTACATATTAAACAATTTTGATTATATCCATAATAAAGTGATTCAGTTTATTACGTAATATACGTTTTAAATTTGCAGACAAACTATCTACTTATATACATACCTATTTGCTGAAAAAGTAAGCCACAGGAAATTCCGGTGAAGCCATTTCTTAATATATTTTGTTAGGGTTCTGTATGATTCTTCTTTCGATGAGAGTTTTTGCTAAAATTATCTCGGCGTAGTGATTTAGTCTCTTTTACCTAGTAGGTTAAAAAAGTTATTTTGATATTTTTATATTACCACATAAACTGTATATGACATGCTTCGTAGACAACGTTCAGTTTATAAATTATCTTGATTAAATTTTCTTATGACTTTTATTCGAGTCGGGCATAGCTAAAGATTAAGCTCTTCCCATTACACTATGGACGCGTTTTTGACTACCGCCACTTAACATGAGTCTTAAAGAGTTCACGGAGAAACCGGAGAAAAAAGTGTCCTGACACTTGGTTTTTCATGGTTATCCCGCTCTATTAAGGATACAGTGTAAGCTAAAAAAAATATACTTTTACCAAATAAATAGCAAACTCGTTACTAAATGCAAATTGCTATTTGTTAAAACCTATTTTACATACCAATTTATTTCGAATAACAATCGACAACTGTTTGTAGGTCAGTGGATGCTGGTTGAAATAAAAATTAAAATAATTTAAATATTGGCACAATACCGTTATAGTTAGTCCTCTAATTGAGTAGATTGGCATCGGGTTAAATTTTCATTAAAAAATATTAAAATGAAACAATTTGTTTAACATTTTATTTGTAATTAAATCGAACATCAACATTTTCACGCTCCGGTAACAAGACAAAGCGCGGCGTTGAGTTCCGCCATTCAACACGCAATATCTTGGATAAATTATATTGATAATTATAATAAATTGGACTGGAAGTTGAGAGCGGAGAGTTCTAACACTAGGTTGCCTTTGTACACTCCTTATGCTATTTATTTATTAACATTTTATAAAAACCTATTATCAGCATAAATATCTAACTTATCATATTTATCAAATATTTATAGTCGTAGTCCATTTCAGTAAATCGTTTTTCCTCCTACCGCACGGTACTCTAACTAATCATAAATATTTAAATATTAATCACTTGAAGAATAATTAAATCACAAGAAAAGACTATTTACATGTCCAAGATGGCTCCAGCTGCTTTAATTCGGAGTTAATTTATATACGGTTGTAATTAGTGTACGTAACACTCTCGTTGAATTGAGATTAGTGATGACGGCATTTTAATTTTATATTGTACTGCATTTAAATGTTTTTTTTACGAGTATAATTACACACTTTATCACGGAACCACAGGAAATGTTGCCAACATTAGTAATTAAACACTCCGTTCCCCGCTTTCCGAGACATTTCGTGTCGAGTGGCTGAACTCAACGCTGCGTTTTGTCTAGTTTGCAGAGCGAATAAAATGGAAATGAAAAATTATTTCTTTTACGAGTGGAAATTGAACTCATCATCATGTTAACGCGACACTACAGTTCCCAATTAAATGTCATGTAATTATTATTTATTTAGTTAGACGTAGGGTAGGTGAGTTCCTTCAAAGCACTCGAGGCCTAAAAACAAATAAATATTTACTAAAAATTAGTACAATTCTATATATTTTTGATATTTAACTCTTCTCTAAGATAGGCATTAGCATAAAGAACTAAAATTAAATTACCTCGGTGTTGCCATGTTGTCTACGTATACGTTAGTTCAAGTTAGTCTCGTAAATGTTTCTATTTTGCACAAAGATATTAGGTACAGGTTTACATAATTCTTTTTTATGATTTGAAAGATGGTATTGATAAACAAGTTCTATTTAATATTTTTATGATTTTTAGCGTTAATCCACACTAAGAATAAATAAATAACTTAAAAATTATGAAATTAGAACCTGTACCTCTTGTAAATCATGCAACGGTACTCATTTGCTTTGCACTTTTAATTTTTATTATACTTTTTTTTTCTTTTTTTTTTAGCTTCACACTTTATCCCGCACATGGCAGGGTAGGCAGAGGGAACTGCAGGAACCATATGAACCTAGTGTTAAGACACTCCGTTACTTAGTCCCTGCTGACTCCGTCCCCGTTTATTATACTTTATTAAATATATATGAACAAGAAATGTACTTTTGATTATATTTAAAAAAAAGAAATAAAAAATGATAAGAGATAAGATTTAACAATGATGCTACCTAAAACTGTCCTTATCTCGCTATACCATTGGGTTTTATGACAGTGCAAACTATACTCAGTTACGTTATCTACACGTACACACGTTTACGACTGACATGATAGTTAACGATATAATTAAGGGAGGCCTCTACAACACAAATTTGGTTATTTTGTAATGCATTTGTATTTTATTATCTTTAGGAAATCACTCGGGTATCTTGCAATCATTATAGCCTATCATTGACACGTTTCATCATTATTAAACATTTTTAGTAATTCTAATAGTAGTTAGAGTTTATTATGATGTTACATCATAAAAAGCAGGTATTATAAACGTCATTTAGCATTTAGTTTTTTTATTGGCTTATCACTTTTTAGGCTATTTCTAAATAAAATAAATTCTTTTTGTTATATACAGATAATAACAAAAATAAAATTCTAGAATGCTCAATTATAAAGCTTTCTCAAATATATTAAAAAAAAAAAAAGAACTCTTATAGTCCCAATTCGTTTTCTGTCTCTCCGTTTGTCAACATTATTTTTTATTTATTTTTAAGAACGAATGAAAATTATGATAATTTAATATATATGAAAGCCTAGTCTCTGGTCAAATTAGACAACTTACATTTAGCCCATCATTATTTAGTCCATTAAATATATACATGTATCGTATGCAGTTTTTATATACAAATATACATGTATATTATATTTAGATTCTATCCTTAAAGTCAATACTATTAATACTTTAAAAATAATTATTATTTTAATAATTCTTTAAAAAACTATAATCTTAGTAATCACAATAAAATTTTTGTAATTTTTTGAAACAAGTACTTGTACGGATGTGAAGTATTTTATTATTGTGTACCTATACATTAAATAGTATAGTATCGGTAATATACATATTTAGTGCATTGAAAAGTTTCGTAAAATAGCACAATAATGTCATAATATAAAACTTACTAGATAGGACATTATAATTATTTCTTATGAGTACAATATAAGTTTTGTTTTGAGTAACATACAATTTGCTTTAAAAAAATCGTAGTTTCATATTTCGTCTTTCATTTAGTTTAAGACACTTCGGGCCAGATTCACACGTTACTGATAAAGTTTCAGATAAATTGCAGTTAGCTGGTAGTTAATGCTGTCTACCACATATGCTATATTTTTTTTCTGTTTCACTATCTCTCCGATTTATTATCTGGATAGTTAAATTTATCAGCTATAAATTTAACAGCAACAGATTAAAATTGCGATTTTTACGTTTGGTCACTACAATGTAAACGATAAATAATAATATTTTAATATCTAACAGTTCTTATGCTATATCTAGAGATCTATAGGAAACTTGGCGCAGCATCAATCTCTAAGATATAAATTGGCCTGTCACAGAGTAAGATTGCAAGCCGCATAACACACATTTTAGCTTTGATGCTACTTTAATAATATAAATGTTACGCATTACATAATTCCGAGGTATTGTTCGGCGTTTCCCACTTGTATTATGGTGTGTTATGGTGCGAAACCACTAGGTATTGGGGTAGGATGGATATAGGTGTAGGTTTTTTTGATCTTCACGACTTTTCCGCTTTGTTGGGTAGGTAGAAAGAACTTTATGTCAAAACACGGCGTCTGCCTATTTATTGTTATACTGATTTGTTTTTAATCTTTGAAATTTGCATGTTCAATGCTAGTGCTTAACGCCGCATTTTCTCTATCAATCAACGTAGAACTGGAAAAACATTGAAATATTATCATTGTCGGGAGGGTGTCTTACTCGCAATCATGAGATCATATGTATTGTAAGATCCTATAAAATAGAAAGAGGTTTTTATGCTTGTTTATTTTATTCAATAATGTTATAGTGTATAGCATTATACTCTTTTGTTTTTTTTTATCTTCACTCGTTATCCCACACATAGCAGAGTAGGTAGAGAGAATCGCAGGAACTATAGAAACCTAGCTTAGGAGACATTCCGTTCCCTAAACTGAGTAGGGAGCCACTCGCACTTGACCGATTGCATCAAAAATTTATACGAGTATAGTAAATATACTTATACTATATACATTTTCGGTCAGTGGTACAGTGGGACAGTATGACTTTGGAGACGATGGTTGTGGCTTCGATTCAACTCTGAAGATAAAGGTCAGTGCCTCCATATACAAATTCTCGAACCTTGGAACAGAGTGTCTTGACACTATATTTTCTCTGCTGCTTAACACTAGGTTCTAAAAAACCATATCTTGTAGCGTAAATAATTAACTCCTTTTTCTTTTCTAAATTAAACCAGAATCAAGAAATTCGTCGACAATCTTGTTCAAAGCTTTGACAAGGAAAACGTTATAAAATAAGATTACAATTGTTTTTACCTACAAAATCTTTAAGTATTCCACATTCTTAATTCTACGACTGATGCTTATGCAAATTATAATTAATTGTTTCTCCTAGATACAATCTTATGTCGATTTAGCCATTCTTTTCATTTCGTACATAACATTTGCATATTATACACTAGTAATATGAATATGGGTGGAATTCTAACTGAGCGTTCTTGGAAACCAATTTGAAATTCATTTAAAAAATTGCAATACTTTCTCATTATCTGTGTTATTTTTTTTAGCTTCACGTTGTATCCCGCTTATAGCCGGATAGGCCTCTATCCCTCTGGAAGGTAAGATACCCCCTAATCAGGATTGAAGTCACTACAAACCCATACGTTTACACGTCGCTTATATGTACTTAAAATGTTTATATTGACCAAATAAGCGACATAATGCGTCGTTACTATGTATAAGTATCTAATAAGAAAGTCTTGTTAACTTTGTGACTTGCAATTTTTAGCTTGCAAAAACTACACACGAGTGGCGTGTCCACTGACATATGACAGTTTGTTCTAGCTATTGTCCTATAAAATAATGTTAGATTGATCTTATAATTGGAAATTAAGTAATAAATCTATTTAAAGAAGAAATATAGAAATATAGAGGATCTTCGTGGCGCAAAGGCGTAAGCGTCTGCCTGTAAACGCGACGGTTTATGGCTTCTATTCCCACTAGGAGAAGATGGATTTTTGTATTTTCATTTTCTTTGCTCTGCAAAACTACGCAAAGTGCGGCGTTAGGTTCCGCCACTCAACACGTATGCTTCGAAAATGGCGGAAAGCGGGAACGGAGAAAGCAGGGGGCTAAGCAACGGGGTGTCTTAACACTAGGTTCATATAGCAGTTCCCTCTGCCTACCCTGCCATGTGCGGGATAAAGCACGCAGCAAAAAAAAAAAACAAAAAAAACAAGAAATATAAAATATGTTTAAGATTGTTTCTTTTCTTCTATAGATGTGTTAAGAATGCTATTCTCTTTACCTTATGTTTTGTTCAATTAATGTTTTCGAGACTCGAAACTACTATCACCGTGACAACTTGGTACAATTGTTGCAGCTGAGTATAGGAAATTCAAGTAGGTATATCATTAAAAATAAGCTTCAAACTTATTGTCGTGCCGTAATATATATTTTATAAACATAGTATATAGAATTTATGGAAGAGAATCAAGTGTCAGGACACTCCATTAGTTTATTATATACAGCAAAGGTCACTTAATAACACACTTATACGAAAAACAAAAATTAATTTTAAATAGAATTATAACATGTGTAATAAATCGGATTAATTGTTTTATTTTAAAAAATATATAATATTAAATATATTAATAAAATAGTAATAATATATATATAGAATAATTAAAAATAGTTTATTTCTTGAACGGGAATCGAACCTGCGGCGACATAGGTATGTATATAAACCAAAAATATATCAAATTGTTTCACCAAAACAGGAAATTCGTGAAGCATACTTTCTAGCTAAAACACATTTGATGTATTTCAAAGTCAATAGCGGATTAATTTTACGATACCATTGTCCGCAAACAATATCGGCTTTTATACAAGCTTTTGCTAAAGATTGTTATCGAGTTTCTATTTAAATCGATAGCTAAACGATGCGAGTAAAATTATAAATATACCGACTCTATTACTTCTTCTCTTAGGATTTTTGTAGGGTAATTTATATAAGTTTAGTGCTTTTTACCTCCAAAAGGATCAGACAGAAGCTAGTGCCAAAACACTACATAAGTAATGTATATAAACATATATGCTTTATTCCTAGCGGGATAGTTAGAGAAAATGGAGCGCCAAACGCTACGATCCCTGCCTACCTCTTCCGCCTCGTCCACTGTCATTAACCTCTTCATACAAGCTCTCCGGTGAATCCTCATGCACTTTACGTGACTTTCCTCCAGTGTCTTCTACACTGTATTTTCGAAAGTAAAACCGTATGTACTGTCTCACTATAGTCATGATTGACCTTAGATGAAATTGGAACGAAGCTGTAGAACGTCGAAAACATAATAATTTTGATATTAGTATATATTTCAATTGAAAGTATACCTCAAATTAAGATTCTAATTTAAAACAATACCTTGTAAGCTATAAAGTATGTAGAAACAATAATTTATAAAACAAAATCGAAAGTTTTACAAAAACCTTTTAGTATAACCACTAATTTTTGTGTAGTTAAGAGGACCGTGGTGAATCGTAAGCGGAATGTTTTAGGCGATCGTAATTATACATAGTTGGAAATTGCATATGTGTATGCGCGTGCGCACTTGTATTCATATTTAAATTTGTATTTATTACGTTTACTTGAGGATTGCCAAAGTAAATATTTAAAAATAAATTAATTTCTGAATAAAAACTTCTTTATTTCTTTTTTTGAATTCTTTACTTGATCTTTGTGCTGTGTCCTATAACGCGCTGTAGCATACAGTAGAGTAAACAGATAGAGAGACAGAGTAGGTTTCTATAAAAATAAACATTCAATAATATTTGCAGTTTTACTTTTTTTTTTAAATTTGCATTTTTTTTTCAATTGTTCACAATCAGTGATCAACGAACCACTAGTAGTATACAAATATCAAATTATAGGACGCGCATTATTTCGTTAGGTTCGTCGTAACTGCAAGTGCTGCATTCACAGTATTGTCTATTATTGGGTTTTTATTTAAGAAAATGTTAGGTACTTATGAGATAGTGGAATGACATGAAAGAAAATTTTCAAATTTAAGTTTAAATTGAATTTATGTAGACTTATGGGTCAATCAAAATAGAATTACCTCTTTATAAATCCCAAGTTGATGTCGAGAGAACTTAGAAGAAGGAGGAAATCCTTTATTAAAAATACCGTGACAAAAGTTTACTTAAAAAGCATTTAATCTTATTGAGAAGGCATATAAATAGTAACCTATTAACGAAGTTAAAACAGTATCGAAGTGTTGTCCCGCTAGGCTACAAGTGTGAAGCTAATAGAATAAATGGAACCATAGAAAGGAACTTTTTTTCTAGTTTTACGCTTTATCCTGCTCATAGCAGTGTAGGCAGAGGAAACCACAGGAATCTAGTGTTAAGACACTCTGTTCCCCATTTTCCGTTTTTCCAACGCATATCATGTTGAGTGGCGGAAATCAACGCTGCGCTTTGCCTAGTTGCCAGAGCAAAGAAAATGGTAAATGATAATATCCATCTTCCCCGAGTGGAAATCGAACCCACAAATCGTAGCATTTACAACCAACAAGAAGAGAACCTGTAAAGTGTTTGACATATTACATAAACACTTACTCAACCACTGCATCACATGATAAACAATAAACATACATAATTTGAATACAAAGGTGAGGGAAGCCACAAGCATATATTATATTATAAGCCATAACATATATACATATATGAATATATGAATTATTTAAGCTTTTAGTGAAAGTGTAAGTAAACAACACAATTATGTTATTAAATACTTGTCAGAATATCTCGGGCTTAGAGTAACTAATTGATTTTTTTAATAGTTAGCGTGCCTTAATGCGTGGGAGTATAAAGTGACTCGTTTGTGATATCAGAAAGGCCCGATTTTTAATTTTTGTTAGGTCAAGCCCAAAACTTGCTACTATAACAGATACAATATAATCTTCATCTTACGTATGTTCGTCCATAACCAACAGAATCTTTTCCGCTGGAGAATAGTACTACAGGATAGGAGTGTCTTAACACTAGGTTCTCACGGTCCCTGCAGTTCCCTCTGTCTATCCTGCCATGCGGGATAAAGCGTGAAGATATTATAGGTTTTGGAGACTAGATGCACACTAGAGGCTTCACAATTGCTCTCTAAATATGCGGACCTGTCATTAAGACATTGGAGTTACTATTCTACTGTCGGTGTAGGATTCGGGTTTAGAGTCTCCAAGGCTGTTCTATGGACTTGCCAGTGTCATAAAACTATATAACAGAACTGAATGTAGCAAGTAATAAATTGGGTGTAAAATAGTGTACAGATCATTTTACCATTATGTTTTGTGTACCTCTATTACAAGTTCTCATTCACTCATCTAGTTGCAATTATATTAATATGATATACAAGTAATATATGAAGTATATCTATATTTGTGTTTGTATAATATACGTGTCTATGTATTATTTGTATATGTGTTTCATATATCAGAATATAATTTTTTTTTAGTTTCACGCTTTATCCCGCAGGGCAGGATAGACAGAGGGAACTGCAGGGACCGTAGGAACCTAGTGGTAAGACACTCCGTTGCTTAGTCCCTGCTTTCTCCGTCCCCAGTTTCCGCCTTTTTTCGAGGAATTACGTATTTAGTGGCGGAACTCAACGCCGCGCTTTGCCTAGTTTGCCAGAGTGAAGAAAATGGAAATAGAAAAATCCATCTTCCCCGACTGGGGATCGAACCCAGAAACCGTCGTGTTGTAGGCAGACGTTGCGCCTCTGCGCCACGACGGTCCTCAGAATATATTAAATAAGTTTACGTATTTCGTGATTTTATCTATATATTATATTAAATTTTATGAAATAGTAGTAATATATATGTATAATCACACTATTCATTATTACATTTATTTAATATATTCTAGCCTAGGTTAGTTAGAGATTATTCTACGCTACTTTAATAATCAGCTTCAATATATATATATATATATATATATATATATATATATATATATATATATATATATATATATATATATATATATATATATATATATATATATATATATATATATATATATATATATATATATATATATATATATATATATAACCAAAAAACGCTATTTTTTTACAATAAAGTTCAACAAAACCAATAAGCGGGATAGAACGTGAAGGTTATATATACCTAAACAAGTGACTGCCTCACCGGATATCATTGAGTATAGTTATAATAAGCGTGTTAGCGACGGCGTGATATAACGAAGTGTTTAATCACGTTAAAAATTCATTTTCACCTAAATAATTGAAATACTCTCAACATGACAATAGGGCGGTGATAATTTTTAATTAGTGTGTCTAATTAGGACTTATTACATGGTAAGCGGATGTAAGGTACATCGATTAATTTGAATTTGTACCTTGATCTACAGTTATTGTTATAAAACGATATATTCTCAGAAATAAAAGAAAATATAGTTTTTTTCTTCGCTCTGGCAGCTAAGGCGAAGCGCGGCGTTGAGTTCCGCCACTCAACACGCAATGCCTCGAAATAGGCGGAAAGCGGGGACGGAGAAAGCAGGGACTAAGCAACGGAGTGTCTTAACACTGGGTTCCAATAGTTCCTGCAGTTCCCTCTGCCTACCCTGCCATGTGCAGGATAAAGCGTGAAGCTAAAAAAAATAAATAAAAAAGAAATACGAAAAATGATCCTGTGCCTAACCTATTGATAATTTTTGACTAAAATAAATAAATAAATTCTTTGTTTACATAATTGAAATATTTTACCCTATAGGTAGTTTTGACAAAGGTCACGCTGTTATATATACATATAAACTATATACCTATAACTCTACGACCTTAAAGTTTAGCGCTCAAATTGACATATAATATTTAGTAACAAAATTAACATATTATGTCGGCTTTAGTAATAAGTGAGTTATTACTATGCTTATGACAGTATTGTTTTAAAGCAGTTAAAATTGTTTATGTTTCTGCATTTCCCTATGAAATGGTGAGTAGGTTACACCGGGATATAACTCGAACGAAATTTCGTACATATATATATATATATATATATATATATATATATATATATATATATATATATATATATATATATATATATATATATATATATATATATATATATATATATATATATATATATATATATATATATATAATATATATATATATATATATATATATATATATATATATATATATATATATATATATATATATATATATATATATATATATATATATATATATATATATATATATATATATATATATATATATATATATATATATATATATATATATATATATATATATATATATATATATATATATATATATATATATATATATATATATATATATATATATATATATATATATATATATATATATATATATATATATATATATACTCGTATATATATAATTTCCTACAGTACCATATACCGATTATATAACCTTATTTTGTTCCTCTCTCCAAGAGAGCTCTACACAAAAGCGGTCTGACATAATATTATGTCAATATTACAGGAATCTAACTGTCGTAACATACTTAGCACCTTACGTTTGTCGACTTTCAGTTAACAATTGCACGTAATACATACCGATTTATTTATTGTTTGTTTTGCATTTGTTTTATAAACTAAATCAGAAAGGCTATAGCTATAGTAGCTCAGTGAGTCTGTGTAAACGAGAACGTTGTGGGTTCGATTCCTACTCGATTTTTTTTAATTTAGTGTCGAAAGCTAAGAATGGAATGTTTTGATACTATATTTTTCTTCCTCTTTACCATTCTGTTATTTAACGATACAGTGTAAATATAAGAAAATTATATAATATGTTACGGAGAAAATATATACATAATTTTTTTTCAGTACAATTTGAGATGTTAAGTAGCTAAAATACTTTTCATTAAAATCTTACAAATATTGTGTTTTAAAATATTTCAGTCATAAAATAAAGAAATTGTGCACAAAGTGTCGCAAGAACAGTGAATTTATAAAATGCAAGAATTAGTTTAATGTAATAAAAATAATTCATTAATTAAGCCTTGATTCTGATATTCGAAGTCGATTCTGGTTACCAGAAGCAATGAGAATCTTTGCTTGGTATTTACGTTATAAAAGATAGCACATAAAACATATAGGCAAATATGTAAAAACATATAGCCAAATATATAAAAACATATAGATAAACATGCAAAAACATATATTTAAACATATAAAATTGTTGAACGTAGCTTATTTGAACTTGTGCCTCTTGGAAAGCCTTCGCACAAGAGGCAAGGCTTCGCAATTTAAAATCCCGCTGCATTCAAATTTCATGCTTCAAAGATATTTAAGTAACTATATAAAGTAAAGAGGTTAAACTTATACATCGTTTTCATGAATAATTATAATTTAAACATTTATGTTTAAATTATAATTATTCATTTTAGGATTTTTGTGTAATATTTTATAAAAGTTTAGTGCTCTTTGCCTCTTAAAGCATACATACAGAAATCATTGCCAAAAGAATATTAATATACATACATAATTTCATACTTCCGCTACCTATCTTCGCTTGTTGATGTAATATACATGCATAACCCTTTATCCCTAGCGGTGTAGTCAGAAAGAATGGAGCTCTGTATTCCATCTTCGCCTCATCCACTGTCATAACCCTCCTCGTACATGCTCTCCGTGGAGTCCTCACTGTGATGTCTCCTCTTACCTTTTTTACCACTCACTTTTGCTTCATATATCACTTTCACAATTAATTCACTCCCATGTCGTTTTCTTTCAGTTTTTGGAGACAGTTATCCAAATACAAATTGAACAACCAAGCTGACATGGCGCAACCCTGTTGAACACCTGATTGAATACCAAACAGGTTGAGTGATATAAAGAAACCTTACTTATTATACCGAATATCTTCCATAATCAATTCAATGAAAAATAAGACAAAGCGAAAAAATAGAAAAGTAATATTGGGTCTTGCAATATGTATTACTTTATAAATAGACGCTTTCATAACAAGAAGCTCATACGTATTAAGGTCATTTAATGTTTCAAGTGATTTGTAAAAATCGACAAATGCTAAGCTCTTTGTTTCCATTTGACTTCTCATGGTCGTAATTAACGTTAGATTCTTTAGGGGTGCTTAAGGTAATGGTTTTTTCGGTTTGTTAGTGATATTAGTGGGTTCAATTCCTATACAGTAAATATGATATATTTTAGTTTAGGCTATAATTTGCTTGAATATTATGTATTTTGAAAGAATTAGGTATAAAAGTGTGACCAAGTATGATTATGAAGGAACACAATGAGGGGTTCTGTAGCTGTAGAAAGTTAATACAGATTGTTTACGTTCAGACAAAATGTGACTCATTTTTCATAGTGTTCGTAGAAACAAAGTTATTTTTGTAAAATTTATTTATTTATTTATTTATAACTTTTTCACTTAGAATCAATAAGATGATCACATGTGTACGTCAGATAGAGCGAACGGAGGAGTGTCAGAGGAGCCCAATTCGATAATAAATGTCAAATTGATCCCCTCCGAAACCTACACACTCTATGACTTAAAACTTAAGTTACGAGAGTTCCAAGCGCGGCCTGGTGAGAAGAGCCCACAACAAACTCAACCAGATTTCCCTAAACCTATTGTGATCACTTCACAAACGTCAAAATGTATATATAAAATATATATATATATATATATATATATATATATATATATATATATATATATATATATATATATATATATATATATATATATATATATATATATATATATATATATATATATATATATATATATATATATATATATATATATATATATATCTTGAGTGTAGAAACACGACGAAACTCAAAGGTTTTCGTATCTGCAATTCACCTACGGAATCCTGAAAATAATAAATAATGAACGTACGGAAAATATAAGAAAAAATAACCTTTTATTAATTATTAAAAACAAACTCCTTGTACTATGGGATGCGAAAGTTATGATTAAATAACTTAAATGTTAAAATTAATTACAATCTACATTATGGTAGATGGGAATACTAAAACTTTATCATAAATAAAAAATTTGCAATATTTTTAATTTATGATAAAGTTTTTGAATAGATATAGAGAACCAAATGCCAAAATATTTCCTTCTCTGGTTTCCGTACACAATATTGATACATAATCTTATAAAAAAAGAGAAAATAAAGAAATATTTTGTCTCGTTGTTATTGAACTGACGACCTTTCTGTTTACAGTCAGACACTATTCCAGTGCGCTAAGATGGTCTTCATAAAGGATTATATGTTAAATATATATGTAATCAATTTGTATTATATACTAAATATAACAAAGCGGGGACAGAGAAAGCAGGGACTAAGCAACGGAGTGTCTTAACACGAGGTTCATATGGTTCCTGCTGTTTCCTCTGCCTATCCTGCAATGTGCGAGATAAAGCGTGAAGCTATAATAAAAAAATGTATATAACAAGAGTAAGTATAAAAGATAAGCGTTTTTTTATATATATTATCAATTGTTTAACCTACAGAACCCTCCAAAACCATTGCATCGGTCAAGATGGATCGCTTAGATAATTTTATTAACAAATTGTCTTTTGTACTGGCAAATGTAAATGTTTTGCGAAATAAGTCTCAATAGCGCTTCATTGTCCACTTGCGAAACAAAAAGCGGAGTATTGACGTAATTAGATATATTGGGGTTTAATTTTTTTAATATTTAAAAAAAAATATATTTCAATATGGCCGTCGTGAGTACGAAACTAAAACTGCTGTAAACGGCTTTTGGGTTTGATTCCGACTTCTAAATAATTTATTAACTTTATTCCCTCGCTCTGGAAATTTGATAGTCCTTGGCGTTAAGTTCCGCCAATCAGTATCTCACAAATTGCACAAGAAATTAGGAACTTAATATCATGGATAGGTTCCGTTAGCCTACCCTTTGCCATACACGCTTTAAATGTAAAATAGCAGACTACTTGTCCGTACACGAAATTACATATTATTATTATATTAATGCTCAAAGCCAACCTTAAAAAATATAATTGTTGCCACATCCAAAATTTACCGTAAGTATTAGGTACAATAAATTGTAGGTTATTAAAATTTAGTAAAGCCGATAATAATTCATTAGTTATTTCGTTAAGCTTATTACTCTGTACATGAAGATTTAAGGGACATAAATGTGTTAAAATGAAATGATTTAAATTTCATTCAGATTCTATATCATATTTTTATTTAGTTGAAAAAAAAATAAATGAAAATGGCCGCCATGATAGCACAGCGTCTAAGTTAACATTCATAAATTCTGTTCTGTTTTGCGAAGAAAAATTCTAGCTATTTAGCTATTTCTATTATATATATATATATATATATATATATATATATATATATATATATATATATATATATATATATATATATATATATATATATATATATATATATATATATATATATATATATATATATATATATATATGTATATATATATATATATATATATATATATATATATATGTATGTATGTATATTTGTAGTAGCTTGACTAAATAAAACTCCATCTAGTAGATATCGAACCCACAAACCGTCGCGTTTTCAACCAGACGCTGCGCCTCTTCACCGTTTTACCTTATTAAATAAAATAGAATAAACAAAAACAGCTGCTACATAAAGACAGTAATAATTTATGTGTGAAAAAATACGTAAAATATACATATATTTAAAATGTGTCAACTCGATGTTGCACAGATTATGTAAAACGATGTAAAATTACTTTTTTTGTTGGTACAATGGGTCTCAAGAAAAAAAAAGATCTTTTTCACAGATCTCTAAATTTTGTATTGTTTAATTTTGAAATAATCTAGTGTAATGATTTTGTTATTAGTGTAAACAGTTAATGTAAGTATATATTGTTGTTCATAGTTTAAATATATTTTTTAAACTGTATTGTGCTACAGTGGGCTCTACATTTTTATACGACTCGGAGTACTCTCTATACTTAGAGAGATGATGCAATCCAATGTACAATATATATGATTGGAGAATTAAACAAAATGCTTAATAAAACGTCAGATATATACAAGGTAACATAGTTTCCTCGTGTCAGGATCGAAACCACGGGTTAAATTATATTATATTAAATATACAAATTGATATTCTAATAATTTTTATAATTATATAATTTTTAAAAAATGTAGAAGACACAGAGACAAGTCTCTCCGCTCTCCGATTCCCAATAATGAGATTTACAATCCAATACATTCGTATATTGCTTAATACTCTACCTATTCTAGATGACATCACATTTTTTAAGATGTTTCACATTGCAACTTCATCCCCGATAGAACCGACCGATTTAAAATGAGCTCTCGCCCAATAGGAAAAGTTTCTTGCACACGGTCACCGTAAAATGGTCGCATCATCTCGACAGAGGTTAAAAGCGTGAACTATGTATGAACGGTGAACATTCTCTTCCAATAGTCAAAGCTATAAAGTTTAGTTGCAACGGTCTGTTGATTTTAAATTTTTTTATTTCTTTTTTTTTTTAAATAAGTTTATTTTTTTATAGTAAAAAACGTGATTTTATTTTAATTATAATTTTTTTATTAATTTTTCTTTTTTTTTATTATTGTAGAACGGTTGTCTAGTGCCAGTGCGTGTGATTAATGTTTATTTTTTTTCACATATTCTTTCTCTGTTTAAGCTGTGACACATTGGAACAAAAATTAAGGTATTTTATTTATTTTCATATTTTTTTTGAGTACACAATATTTTAATGTTATTTTTATTTTCTGTAAATATTTACGTTGTTTATATTACGACAAAAAGCTTAGATATGCCATAATAATTAAATAAAATCATATATATATATATATATATATATATATATATATATATATATATATATATATATATATATATATATATATATATATATATATATATATATATATATATATATATATATATATATATATATATATATATATATATATATATATATATATATATATATATATATATATATATATATATATATATATATATATATATATATATATATATATATATATATATATATATATATATATATATATATATATATATATATATATATATATATATATATATATATATATATATATATATATATATATATATATATATATATATATATATATATATATATATATATATATATATATATATATATATATATATATATATATATATATATATATATATATATATATATATATATATATATATATATATATATATATATATATATATTATATATATATATATATATATATATATATATATATATACGATGTCACCATACATTTATATTATTCGCATTTAACGAAACTCTTATTGAGCAATATTATGAATAAAAGCAGTAAAATTATTATAATGCCAGTTAAATTATAATATATTATTTTTAATATATTTGTATATGTTGCATCTATAATATAATATACAAATAAATAAATATATATTTAATTTCATTTAATAATAATAAAATGAAATTAAGTAAGCTTTTAAGTTTGATACTTATTATATCGGCATGACGCAGTGACGCAGCGTCTGATTCTAAACGTGTCGGGTATAGGTTTGACTCCTAGTTGGGGAGAATGAATTAATACTTAAATAAAACATAAAAATTTGACCGCAGCATTATTTGAACTCGCACCTCTTACAATCGCTTTGACTAAACACATTATTTTATTTACGTATATTTTCTATTCTTTGTGTGAATTAACACTGAAAATAATAAAAATAGAGAATGAATTACTGTTATTTTCTTTGCTCTGGTCGACGAAGAGTAGCGTTGAGGCCCGCCACTTAAAACACAATGTTTCAAAACGTGTAATTTACAAAACGTAGTGTTTTATCACTATATTTACACTAACAGGTTCACATAAATATATGTTTGCTATGTTAAAATATATAAAATATTTAAATTTAAATTATTTTAATGATAACAAAATTAACTAAATAGAATGTTGAATTCATAAAATACAGATTATTTCGTTCTTTCACTTCGAATGTTACGGAATGTCACAACATAACTAAGAAAATTAAAAACAAAAATAAATCTCAACTGAATTTTATAAATTTAGAAAGCGAAAGAGTTTTTACTTATTATGTAACATGCAGGATAAATATTGAAAAAAAAAGAACAAATTAAAAAAAATATATATATATATATATATATATATATATATATATATATATATATATATATATATATATATATATATATATATATATATATATATATATATATATATATATATATATATATATATATATATATATATATATATATATATATATATATATATATATATATATATATATATATATATATATATATATATTTGAACCTACTCGTCAACGTTACGTAAGCTTCACCAGATTTAACTAAGTTACTTCCTAGGACTTGTAATCTACCGGATATGTCATTAGATTACTTGTGTACTGTCAATATACAACTCTCGTCGCCACCGCGATTAGAACAGGTTCTAATCTTGTATTAAAATGAAAATCAATTTTAATTAGCAGTTTATAAAAATCTAAAAATATTTTAATATCATATATTTAGGTCTTCGTTTAGAGAAAAGTCAATTAAAAAGCTTAAGCTTAATTTAATTTCCAGTTAAATTAATTAATAAGGAAAACATACAATTTTTTAATTATTGACAGTCTAGTTAAAGCAGTAGGCTCTAAACAAGGAAGGCAGTGGGAATTTAGTGTTGTTTTATGCTATTTCGTATATCATGTGTCAGAAATTAACCTCGCGTTTTGTATATTGAGAGAATCGAACCCACTGTCGTCACGTTTGCAGTCAATGCTTTCACGGCTTTTAAATTTGCAAAATAATTAGCAATGTATCTTATGTTCTATTTCAATTTAAAATGAAAATATAAGAAATTTTTATTGGAAAGATATATACATATAAGTATACCTATGTTTTTTTTTTTTTTTTTTTTTTTTTTTTTTTTTTTTTTTAGCTTCACGCATTATCCCGCACAAGGCAGGGTAGGCAGAGGGAACTACAGGGACCGTGGGAACCTAGTGTTAAGACACTCCGTTGCTTAGCCCTTGCTTTCTCCGTCCCCACTTTCCGCCGTTTTTAAGGCATTGCGTGTCGAGTGGCGGAACTCAACGCCGCGCTTTGCCTAGTTTTGCCAGAGCGAAGAAAATGAAAATAGAAAAATCCATCTTCTCCGACTGGGGATCGAACCCAGTAACCGTCGCGTTTACAGGCAGACGCTTACGCCTCTGCGCCACGACGGTCCTCATATGTATACATATATATATCCTATGTATACATATATATATTTATATGTATATATCTTTTATTGAATGCCTCAGGCGTTTTTGCTTAAAGCTCTGACACACATTGCTTCACCTTTGACTTAGGTTAAAAGCAATTTTTCTATAGTAATTAACTTATATTCTTTGATACGTTTTTATACATTCATACAGCGTGGAAATCCTATCATGCATATATATAGCAGGATAGGCAGATATGCTTTAGAGTTTGTTGTCAGTTGTGGAACTTAACGCCGCACTTTATCTTGTTAGTTGTTTAGTTGTAATTCTTGTTATTTTTGAAATGTAGTGTAAAATAATGAAATATACAAATATATCCAACATCCATGACTACATATAATATTTAATGAGATAGTCAAAACTTATTTGCTTTGACATATAATATTTTGAACGGTAAACTAGCAATATAAATATATATATATATATATATATATATATATATATATATATATATATATATATATATATATATATATATATATATATATATATATATATATATATATATATATATATATATATATATATATATATATATATATATATATATATATATATATATATATATATTATAGTTCTATTCAGCATATAAACAACAAATTTATTGGTAAAAAGCATTATAAATTTTCATTGTGCATAGTACTTTACAACAATGGCCTGAGAAAAGCTTTATCTTTCCACGATTTACGACTCTTAGACATAGATATATTGATTGATTGTTTTATATGGTCTGTGGTTTGAACTTTTCTAATTCATATATATATATATATATATATATATATATATATATATATATATATATATATATATATATATATATATATATATATATATATATATATATATATATATATATATATATATATATATATATATATATATATATATAATTTTTTTCCTCGAGAGCATATTATTTGCAAGAGATTTCATTATATTCTATCATGGCCGTTAATGGGATATATGAAATATCTTACCTATTTATATAAAATGTTATAAAAAAAAAAAATCAACCAGTGAATGTACTGCTCCACTGAATGACTATTTACTATTTCAAATATTGGAACTGAACCGGTGACCAGTAACCAATTAGACAATTCCTACGGTCTCATACACAATATGAAGCAGGTTATCTTGATAGAACTTGTCGTTCTAGCCCGGGTCGTGACAAAGGAAAATGTATAAGAGACATTATTTCAATTTATAAGTAACGAAAGGAACATTGTTACATAAATATTCTATTTGGAAAATAATTTGAAATTTACTGAAATTTATTAAGTATAGAAAGTCTAGAAAACTCGTATCGCTGAAAATGCATAAATTCTGCTAGTAAACGGTATGCGGATTTGATTCCCAATTGGGGAGAATTAATTATTTTTATTTTGTTCACTTAATCAACCACGCAAAGCGCGGTGCTGAGCTCCGTCATTAAACGTACAATGCCTCAAAAAAGAGGAAAAGCGGGGAACGGAGTGCCATAACACTAGGCTCTCCCTATAGATCCTTCTACTCTAGCAAAATTAAAAAAAATGAGTAGAAAGAAAAATATACGTGGATTTTGTAACCTTAACTAGCTTTGTTATGCGGCTTGGATCCCATAGTAAAGCCAAGTTACTGTAAGTTGATTTAACCTACATAACTACATAGAGGTGTGACCTTTCAATATTAGAAATTTAATTTTTGATTTATAATTTATTCATTCTATATATAGATGTAAAAATATATCTTAGTTCTCTTTAGTGCAATAAAGAGCGGCGTTGAGTTACGCCACTCAACTCGCAATGTATTAAATTTTGGCTTACAGTTACCAGTATCTACTCAATATGCAGTTATCCTGCATATTGCTGATAAAAAAATAATTTTTCGCATGAAAAGAGAATATTATTCATACTTATTTTAAAATATATGGAATTTTAAGAAGATTTAAGCTTAAGTTGTGAAATTTTAAAAAATCAATTATATGTTACTTAAGTTTTAGATAAAACTTTTGAATTTGAAGTCACTACTAAATCTCTATATTAATTGCTCTACACAGAGACTAACAACGTATGATGTATGGTACATACAAATTAAAACGTAAAACATACAAATTCCACACTTTTATTTAATAATTCATAAAACACCGTGTAAATGACTTTCATACATTCGTATAACCCATGACATAATAACAGTAAAAGTAGTTAATACGGCGAAAGTGATCAGCGAACTGTGAAATTTTTAAATGTTACCTCGTTTAACTGTAATTAAGATTTAATTGCAATTAGATTTGAAGGTATTAATTTAGGCAATCTTAGAGTTATGTTGAATATAATTTTCATATTCATGTGTAATTAGAAAGAAAATTAATATATGTAATTTTCTAATAACGTTTTTAAGTTCCATACACATCTGGATACGACAAAGTGTAGAGATTACGTATATAGTCTCACTTTCTGATTTTTATAGTCTACGAAAATCAAATTGCAGGCTAAAGGGCTGAAGTTTACGTTTTATAGCCAATTTAAACAAAGTTGTAGGCTATAGGTCCTCACTAATAAATCTATCAAACGTACCGTGACTATATTTATTGACCTAAGTTCAGTTTTATTAGCAGTTAACGTTTCGTAACACAGTGAGTGTCTACAAAAAGCATTTTAACCACAATATTAACTTTAATGTGCTAAAATGCAAAATTCAATATTAGCACATTTATCTTCACTACATTGTCAATCCTTGACCGATTTATTATGATTGATGATTTGAATATGGTTGACAAGTGAAATGTATGTGCTGTTAAGTTAGTTCGTAATAGTTGCTGGTACTTGTTTCGGGTAGTCAAACAGTTCTCGAAGACCTTCGTGGTGCAAAGGCGTAGCGTTTGCCTGTAAACGCGACGGTTTGTGGGTTCGATTCCCATGAGGGGAAGGTGACTTTTTCTTCTGCCATTTTCTTCGCTCTGGCAACTAGACAAAGGGTGGCGTAGAGTTTCGCCACTCAATAAGCAATGCCTCGAAAAAGGCGGAAAGCAGGGACTAAGAAAGCAGGGACGAAACAACGGAGTGTTCTAACACTAGGTTATGGTTTTACAGTTCCCTCTGCCTAACCTGCCGTGAACGGGATAAAGCGTGAAGCTAATAAAAGCCCTCCTACTGTTTCTTTTTACATATATTCTTCTAGACATTTATTTAATATTTTTCTTCATCAAAGAGAAATATATGTTAGTCTGAGATGGTTTGAGTTTGAAATGAAGACATACAATGCCACATATTTTTTTGTAATCTAAGCATTTTTAAGCACATCTTTTTATTATAAGTAATATAAAACACTATATATATATATATATATATATATATATATATATATATATATATATATATATATATATATATATATATATATATATATATATATATATATATATATATATATATATATATATATATATATATATATATATATATATATATATATATATATATATATATATATATATATATATATATATATATATAGTGTTACGTGTTTAATATATTTTGTGTTATGTATGTATTTGTGTTTATGTCAGAAATAGTTGTAATAAAATAATAATCTTCGTTTCTGCAAATTGTCGTTTTATAGAAGGTACTATGACATTACGTCACAAATCAGTAACATCAATATAAATATGTACATAAGGTTAAACAAATTTGTTGATAGATTTAAGATTCAAGTTCGGTCAAGGTCTCATGTGACAATTCTAAGTTCGAGACCCACTCGGTGGATTGAAATATATTCATCTTAGAACGCTAAGCTCACATTGTTTCATAGATTGAACGAAAAGCAAAGAGTGTCTTACCATAAGGTTTCTATACTTGTGTAACTCATAGGAAGATATACCTATACACGTATACAGATGGACATTTTTTTAAATGACAATTATAAATATTTCTGTCATTTATATATGCATATTTTATGTAATATAAGTCAGAGGTCAGCATAATATGTATTGTTACAACACGACAGCGCAGCATCTTTGCCGAGTTTCGTTAATACTTTCTCTAATGGCCACTTCATACTATGTAATACAAATACAATGTGCTTCGAGAAAGCTTAGTGGAAAACACTCCGTTTTCCATTTTCTACCCAATTTTTGACATGGAATTGAATTCACGACCGTAGTGTTACTCACCTTATGTATGTACTTAAGCCTTTGTATATACTATTAGATATATTTAATATTTTTTTTATTTATAACATATTAATTCCACTTAACATAATTGTATTAATTTGAAAAAAAAAATTAATACCATGAATGACTTTAAGACTATCAACATTTAGCACTCTCAGGTATCCGTATAAGGATAGGTTATAGGTCAGCGCGACTAGTTTAGCGGCAGAACCTAGAACTTTCCCGTGACCTCGGGAAGTTTCACTGCCTACACTATGTTAATGAAAATAGATGGGTAGCTACATACACAATGACATATGTACTTGTTACTTTTATATATATATATATATATATATATATATATATATATATATATATATATATATATATATATATATATATATATATATATATATATATATATATATATATATATATATATATATATATATATATATATATATATATATATATATATATATATATATATATATATATATATATATATATATATATATATATATATGGGCAAAGTGCCTTCATACTAACTTTCTCAAAACTCTTCTACTACACGCTTAATATAAAGCATAAAGCAAGCTTTTGTCTCGGGAATCGAACTTCTAACTATAAGCAATAAAATGCTCTATTTTCCAAGTTTCTCAGTAATATATTTTGGTTAAGATGTTATATTGCGACACTACAACAATAGCGTTGGCTAATTGACGGACCTCACGAATCGTTTATATAATGACACTTGAAATGTTCAAGCTTATTAGGCTTATTTCACACTTTATATTTTTTTTACGTATAAAAGTTAGTATATATTTAAATTAAGAGATTTCTTTATTTTTTAAAATTTTATTTAATTATAAAGCTATACAATTTCATACGTATTATAGATATTTTTCTATGTAAATAAATAAATCTAATGCCAAGTGCTTCCAGATTATAGTAATTTATGAATATAACTATGGTCCTAAATCTAGGTATTAAACAGTATATGTATTAAGTGCTTTATATATTTTGAGTGTGTGCGTTTGTATACAATCATTTTATACACAATGTTTGTTTTTCAAATATACACTGTAGTATTTTCTCTTTTTATATAAAGAATTTCTTTTTTTTTTCCTTTTTTTCATACTGTTGGCGTAGCTTAAAAATTTAGTAGGTATATACTTTTCTTTAACAAGATGGCGGCTCTCATCGCTAATCATATCAGATACTAGACAAAAAATAATAATTTGTATTTATTTACAAAAGATTGAGAAATCGATATACATTAAAAACATATTTACGTGTCAACCATAAAATATATATGCAACTATACCTAAACAACATAGTATATTATATGTAAATCCAAAATTATGACATAAAAATACTGTTGTACCCATTTATTTAATTACGTCATAATTTATTACAATTTGAAATAAAAAAGATGTTTTAATTATGTATATTTAGGTTAATTCTTATTTGTTTTATTCACTGCGTGAGAGGGAACGTTGCATATCCGGAATTGCGGTCATTTGACACATGTAGCGTGTGTATTTTCCTCATATCATAGAATAGAGATGGTCATAATATATAATTATTTCATACGTTGACGCTCTATCCTTACCGGGGTAGTCAGAGAGAACGGAGCGCCAAACGCTGCGGTCCCTGCATACCTCTTTTGCCTCGTCCACTATCTGTCTGGCCCCTTCATACACACTCTGTGAGGGGTTTTCGTTTTTTTTACATGACCTTCCTTCGGTATCTTCGATATTGTGCTTACGAAAGTCATTCGAGTTGTCCGTCTCTCAACTATCCACCATTAAAAAAGAAATTATCTAAAATATTTAAGAATCGTTCAAAGTCAATCTTTGGGTATATATTTCTGTACGCATTTACGAGAAACAGTCAAGGATGTTGTTATCATGTGACTACGTTCTCGTTCCGTGAAATTAGAAGTTTTACACAATCTAGACAAGAATGATAAAATTTTTACAAGAAAAGGTCGAAGCTTTTTCCATTAAGATACTACTATTTATTTAAAATTAAAATTAAATATTATTACATTGTATTCTAAGTATTACATACAGGCACATAGAGTAATACGAGAATACATCAAGAAAGACAGTACAATACTAATCAATTAAAAAAAATATGCTTTGTATGAAGAGGAAAAATATGCTTTGTATGAAGAGGAAATAAACGGGAAGGGGAAATTCACAAAAATATAAATATAAAAAAGAAACGAAGCTTAAACCAACCCAACTACAGCAGGATAAATAGAAACGAATAGTGTTATGACAAACGATTCCCACTTTCCCTTGCGTGTTGAAATGCGGGCTTAAATTTTCTGCCAGAACGTGTTACATATTTCATTAATTTAAAGGGAAAATAAACTCTAAAAAAATAATAGTTCATTACGCCACTAAGGTGTCAAAAAACTGTAACAGAATTCATTATAAATGTACCAAAACAGCATTATGTACCCCAATTCAATTAAACAATGTAGTGATCTATCATTCATATCATAAATCTAATCAGCAATTTCAACAAAAAGTTAAGTTTTTCTTAATAGTTCAAGTTAAATATGAAATAACGATCAGTTAAGTTTGAATCTCACGCTTGAAATAGTACAATATATTAGAGTAATTGTTTAAACCATCGGTTAAATTTAACCCATGGGTATAATGAACAATAGATGATAAGTCATTTACATCATACTGTGAGAAGTATTGGTGATAGGCCAATTTATGTATGCATGTACATATGTTTACAAGTATATATATATATATATATATATATATATATATATATATATATATATATATATATATATATATATATATATATATATATATATATATATATATATATATATATATATATATATATATATATATATATGTATGTATGTATGTATGTATGTATGTATGTCTGTATGTATGTATACACGGCTTTATGAAATTATATATGGATCGTTTATGTTCAAAATTGTAACGTCTCATTTTGATACATACTCAGACAGATTGTTATTATATTTTGTGTAAAAACCTTGGACTTTATTATCTGAAATTCTAAATTAGACAAAAAAAAATTACTTGATGTGAGTTGAAGAAAAAAAATTATTTTAATTCCATATTAGTATATAATAAATAATATTACAACAACAAATTGTCTCCAAATTGGAATCGAACCCCCTTAAGTCGCGCTTACAGTCACTTACCGCGTTCCTTTGCTATATTAACCCAGTTACATTAACCGATATTCCACTCGAACAATGATTATGTGTGAGTTGATAAAGAAACTTTCTCACATACATACTCTATTTATGTTTAATCGTGTTTTTTAAAGCAATTTTAACTTTAGCGTAGAAGAAATAAAGTCTTTAATTACGATGCTATTGATTTTTGATTGCTTGCGAATCGATAGTAAGAAATCGTTCAAAAGAAATTATTGTTATGCTAAGTTTCTGTATTAATCAAAATTAATTAGTTAATAGACTCTTTAGATATTTATTGCAAATTTATATAGAAAAATTGTAGGAATATCTGTTTGTAAACATGACAATTGCGGATTTTAACTCAATCTTCGATAAGAGAATGCGCGGCGTTGAGTTCCGCTCGCTGTTTCTCGACAAGAGTCAAAAAACGAAGGAGAAAGTAGTGTGTTGACATTAAACTGCCTATGTTTTTACATGTTTTAGGCAGATACGAAAAATACATTAAATTTAATAAGTTTAAATCATTTGAGCAGCACTGAGTTTCGCCACTAAACATGTAATACCTCGAAAATTGGAAAATTTTGAGTCTACAATTTCCTCTGTCTACCCTGCCATGTGTTTATTAAAAAAAATTACTCCCCTTACAGGTGGGACTCCTAACAACCAATTTATATTGTCGTCTTATTCTTGCCTGAATTTTTTACATATAACTTATGGTGGTGACGTTTTTCTCTGTAATAAATATAAATTCAGGCAGGTTCAGCAACTTCTTACTCTAGAGATTGTTGTGACTTTGATTCCCATTTGAGAATGATTTATAATAATTTACTTTCTTTATATAACAAAGAGCAGCGTTAAGTTTCGCCACTTGACAATGTCTCTAAATTGGACGCAGTTTTTTAGACACTAGATTGCCACTATCATTGATAATGCGACTAAAACATTATTTAACAAGTAATTGAGTAACACTAATTCATTGTAATATTTACTTAGTAATTAAGTAAAATCACGTACTAAACTATAATCGTTGTACCAAATCTAGATTCTACGCATAACCTATACGTACGTTACTCAAAGTGTTTGTTTTTCTCGCTTGCAAAACCTCAATGTGCAATAACTTCGTTGTAACGTAAGAACATTAACTTGCCTTCCCATGGACTTAGATTCACGCTGTTTCACGTTTTATCCCGCAGGTTTTGTTTTAAATATTATGTGACAAATAGTGGAGTTTAACGCCGCAGTCATTTGGTACATGAGGAGTTAAAATAACTTGAGGATGGTCATTTCGCAGAGATATAGTGTCTGTCTTTAAACGTAACGGTTTATTGGTTCGATTCCGACTCGGGGAAGATTGATTTTTTCATTTTCATTTTCTTCGCACTGGTAACTAGGCAAAGCGCGGCGTAAATATAAATATCTAGAAATGAATATATGATATCCAGGTACAAATTACAGTATCTCTATGAATATATAACTTATAAACATATAAATGATATTTATAGCTTGAAGACTCTTTTTTCCTTTTTTCTATTTTTAAAGTGGAACTTTAATCATTGTTGATTAATTGGTCATACAAAAGTTCTGATAATTTAGTTTTTTGATATGACAAAAAAAAAAGAATTCTAATTCTAGACTGAATTCTAGTTGAATTCTAGTTGAATTATGCCACAATGATTAAACATATTTATGATGACTTGACATTTTGTCAGTCAGTCAAGACTAAAGTCAAATCTAGGTCAATCAGTCACCTGTGGTTCTTATACCATGTACTCGTACTTTCGATTTCCTATAAATATAATAACAATATAAAGTCACTGTAACTTCATTTATTTTGAACATTCGATCAGTGTTTAGTAGGTCGCTACATAACATCGCCTTATAAGGAAGATCTATATATCTGTCAAAAGTTTGATACATTGTATTGTACAAGTTATTTGTTTACAATTGGCATTTAAAGTTATATAATATGCCATTATTTTGTAACCTTTTGTATGTTTCCGGTACTACGACTGATGTACATTCGATCAATGATTGTGGAGATATATTATTAAGAATTAATTTAGAATGTAAAATATATAAAAATTTGAACGCAGCGGGACTCGAACTCTCGCCCTCTTACGAACCGTGCAAGCGCTCTTATCGCTGAGCTATGCGTTCTGCGTCATGGTGCGTCGAAATTCTTATATGCTTTATGCAACTTATTTCGTTGCAGTATTAATTTAGAAATTATATTTTTTTAAGCTTTACGCTTTATCCCACTAAGAGATGGGTAGGCAGAGTACCTAGTATTAAAACACTTCGTTCGCCGTTTTCCGCCATATCACATATCGTGTGTTGAGAGGCGAAACTCAACACCGGGCTTGCCTAGGTGTCAGAGCGATGAAAGTCTCCGAGTAGGAATTGAACCCACAAACTATCGCGTTTACAGGCAGACGCTTTACGCTGCACCTCTAAATCCTCTTCAAATTCTTTCTCATTTTATTTTACCAAGCCAGGAATTTGATGCGCCCAAAATAGTGTTATATAAGCTAGCATTACCTGAACACAGCTTTGAAGAACTAATTACTATTTTAGATTTTCCTACTATTTTAAATTTTCTACTTGAATTTCCGCTCAATATAAATAATCGTAATCGTATCAGTTTCTAGAATAGAAATGCCATGTATAAAGCACCTTATTTGCTACAAATAATGCTAATTTTGAACATAAATATCCTTATACAATGTTACAATGTTTTGAAAGCAATGTTCCAATTTTACCTGTAAATTGGAGAAGCTCTCACGCTTCCTATATAGTGAAAGTTTGTTCGGAACTTCCGGTAGTCCTGTTCACTTAGTTTATTCAAGTAATATAGATACACGATGGTGTTTACGTCCAGGTTATATTGAACTTTATCTGGTATTTACTTTGTTTGTACGAAGAGGACTAGATAATTTGGTTGTTTACTTTATTTATAAAGAGAATGTATAGAAGTTATACTAATATATTGTAATGGGACAAATGTCTTGCAATGTTAGTACTTCGGTACAAATGGGAAACATATAATAATTTACCAAAAGACTTTTTCTTTTATTTCATGAAAGAGGGAAAAGAATATAGCAAAATAGAACGATATTTACAAATATATAAGAAAAAAATATTAATAAAAACGTTTTAGTCATTTTTTTTCGATGAATGCCTCTGTTCTAGATCTAAGAATGCTGAAGAACTTAATAATAATTGCTACTCACGTGCAAAACTTTTTTCCAATTTCAAAAAAATTAACTAAGTTCAAATAAATAATTATAAATTCAATTAAAAAAAAATTAAATTATATCATCAATGTATCATAAGTAATGACAATCACAATGATGCAACACTTTCACCAAAACTACCACAAGAAAAAGTACATATACATACGTTTACATATGAATATACATAGAAAATTACATAAATCCCGCTTCTTTACTGTGAGTGTGTTATAATGCGCGATATTGCGTAATAAGATGCGCACGCGCAGACTGGCTTTGAATTTACATTATTAATAGAACAATTTTGATAAAAATCTATGTTTAACAGATTTATGGGTTTTAGTAATTATTAAAAATATTTTTTATTTAAAGTAAAGAAAATATTGAGCATTTTTTATGGAAATATAGTGAACGCTAAAGACACTTGGTACAGACGTTTTAAACTAATAATTATTTTGGGATATTATTAAAAATATATACACACATATATATATATATATATATATATATATATTATATATATATATATATATATATATATATATATATATATATATATATATATATATATATATATATATATATATATATATATATATATATATATATATATATATATATATATATATATATATATATATATATATATATATATATATATATATATATATATATATATATATATATATATATATATATATATATATATATATATATATATATATATATATATATATATATATATATATATATATATATATATATATATATATATATATATATATATATATATATATATATATATATATATATATATCGAAAACGGCGGAAAGTGGGGACGGAGTAAGCAGGGACTAAGTAACGGAGTGTCTTAACACTAGGTTCTTATGGTTCCTGCAGTTCCCTCTGCCTACTCTGCCATGTGCGGGATAAAGCGTGAAGCTATAAAAAAAAAAAAAAAAAAAAAACAAAGTGCGTTACTGTTTTAAAACAAAAACTTGATAAATATATATAAAAAAAAAATTCTCCATCATGCTAGTCTGCGTTACACAACCTTTGCTATTTAATCGCGGGTCACGCATTCAAAGCCGTTATAAGGCAAAAAATTTCTAGTAATGACTGTTATTTTGTTGTATTATGTCAGGTTTGTTATTGAAGATACATCTTACTACCAAATGGGCGTCTTTCTTTTATTTAGTCGAGTAGCTTTAGGCTATTTCACACAAATGAACTATTTTTTTATATATATATTTTGTAGCTTCACGCTTTATCCCGCACATAGCAGGGTAGGCAGAGGGAATCGCAGGAACTATGGGAACCTAGTGTTTAGACACTATGTTCTGAAATGAACTAATTTAAAATTTTATACTATTAAAGACGGGGTCAGAGAAAGCAGGGACAAAGCAACGAAGTCTCTTGACACTAGGTTCATATGGTTTCTGCAGTTCCCTCTGCCTACCCTGCAATATGTGGGATAAAGCGTGAAATTAAAAAAAAACTTTACAAATACTTACATATCTTTAAGTAGAGTCACAGTGTAACAGAGTTACAGTACGTAACATTTATAGATTTGAATTTTAGTTGGAAGAATGATTATATCTTCTTAGCTCTAAGTTATAACGTAGTGATTTAGCACTAAATTCATTTTTCTTTTTTTAAAACTGCTTTGAATCTATACTTTAGTAGATAGTAAATCCATAATACAAAAAATATAATAATATAAATACAAAATAGTATAAAAATTTAACATATAAATAATATATGACATAAGATATACTATATATACACTCAATATATAGTACATTTGTAGTACTTACTATAAGTAGCTATAATGTAATTTTTACTACATTAAGCAATAGGTCAATCGCGTATTGGGATGTCATCACTTGAGTTAACGATGCACTGTATATTAGGCAAATGTCGAAGGTCTTTGTATATGATTTTACTATTAATAATAAAGGCATATTATTTTTAATGCTCTGAGTATTAAAATTTATGATGTATGTTGAAATTTTTGAAACAATGTTTATATATATACCTCAGAATAACATATGAATATACAAAAATTTTTTAGTAGTTTCTCACTGTAACTCCCATATACAAATGGAACTACGAACTCCGAAAAACTCCGTTTACAATTTTCTGAGAACTGTTTTATGAGAAACTTTCTCATTAGAGCTCAATGCCACTTTGCCTTATAAAGCAAAAAAAGTGCATACAATTCATTCTCCCTTTATAGGAATCGAAGCCACAACTAACGTGTTTACATCCAGACAGCCATAGCATATATACATACGTATGTATATATAAAAACATATACAGACATTAAAAGATGGTACATTGCGTAAATCTCAAGCAATTGTGTATTGTACGGGTTCGATCCCAGCGCGCTTATCGCTAAACAATAGAGCTTATCAAAGCTACGCTAATTGGACCTTGACATGGTTATTTTTTTGTCTTCCTTCTTATTTGAATTTAAATCTAATTCACTTGTTGAATCTTTTATTTATCTCTTTTTTTTTCTTTAAATAATGTATTTGCAAAGACTGTGTGATTATTTTTAATCAATACAATCATCTGTAAGTGAATGTGTATGGAAGTAATGTCTAAATTTTATACGTTTTTGACCTCACTTTATTGTGTTAGCTAAAAACGATTGCTATCGTGACTTGGTTAGGCAAAAAATATTTATATTTCATTGAAATAAATAATATTTTTTAGAATTTCATGCTTTATCTCGCCCATAGAAGTGTAGGCAGAGGGAACCGCAGAAACCATCGAAACTTAGTGTTAAGACACTCCGTTTTCCACTTTCCGCCTTCAGCGAGGCATTACGTGTTGATTAGCGGATTTTAACGACGCGCTTGTCTAGTTATGTACAAGAGCGAAGAAAATGGAAATTACGTGAATTTTTCCGTCTCTCATGGGAATCAAACTCACAAACCGTTGCGTTTACAAGCGTCTCTGCACTACAAAGGTCCTCTAATAAATGAAATATAATAAATCTTATTAAATGTATTACATATAATAAACGTCCACAATTTCGATTGTAAAAATAATATTTTGTGTCACAACCATAATATGAGTATGGACTTGTGGTTTTAAACAAAAAAAATTAAAAAATTTACAAAAATGGTTAAAGTTGCTATTGTGTGTACTTATTTTGTATGAATTAAACTACATTTACAATAAAGTCGGTAGTATTTATTATATATAAATTTTCGGACATGTTAACCTATTTTTGCACTTATATAAAGCTTTTTTTTTCCTTATTCCAGATGATGCGGTGGTCTCTTCTAGCACTTAGCGCCATGGTGGCCCTCGCCAGCGCTATAGATACTACCTCTAGATTTCGTAAGTATCCAATATGAGATATATATATATATATATATATATATATATATATATATATATATATATATATATATATATATATATATATATATATATATATATATATATATATATATATATATATATATATATATATATATATATATATATATATATATATATATATATATATATATATATATATATATATATATATATATATATATATATATATATATATATATATATATATATATATATATATATATATATATATATATATATATATTATGTGCAAGACTTTTAAATTATATTCTAAAGATCTTTAATGCAACTCAACCTATTTTTAGCCTCACATTACAAGTCGCATATAAAATTAGGCAGAGGGAACTCAAAAGTTTCCACCTTCCGAGATAATGCGTGCTGCGTTGCGGAACTCGACGCCGCGCTTTGTCTTGTCACTAGAGCGAAAACAAAGAAAATAATCAATTCTCCACAAGTAGGAATTGAACTCACTAACCAACACCCTTACAGGAAGACTCAGTGCCTGTGTGCAACGACGATCTCCTTTTACTTTTTGTACCGAATAACAACTAATGATTAAATGTAGCGTGTAATCATATAAGTATTTCACGTATACAGCAGTTCTTTTACTTTCCCACGAATAATTGACACAATTACTCTTGATTATTTATGTTGTTACTTAATAAATAACTATTAGTTCCTATATTGGTAAGGTAAATGCAAAACGTTAGGTTCTATAACCCAGCATGCAAATACTTTTAATAAAATAAAAGGTTAATTCATTTCCTCGGTCAGTTAAATAGAGTGTTGGGTTCGGCAACTTAATGTTTCTAAAATTGTCGAATACTAGAAGCTTATTTATAAATGTCTACTTTATTAGGTAAACAAATCCAATATCCAAACTGTTATAATCAAGGGTCAAACTCATTAATCCAATACTAAAACATAAGTACAATATATACATACCTGTTTATATTATTGTAAAAAGTAATATAGTTTTATAAAATTAATTTAAATTTTCTCTGTAACTAAATACTGTAAAATGTAAAAATCAAATATTAAATGTAAATATTTTTACAGACCCGAAAAAACCTAGGATTGGTACGTACACTATAGGACGGAGGTGTTGAGTTTACTTTAATGAAATAAAAACACGTTATAATGACTTTTTTTTTCATAAAAAAGACTCGTAATCCTTTTTACGAAAAACGTTTATATATAGAGCTATTATGAAAGATAATACAATTATTTATAAAAAACTAACACTGTGAATAAAAAAGAACAATTAAATTTGTTTGTCTCATAAGAGCATCGAACCTTATGACTTTATTTAAAAATTCATTATAACGTGTTGTCAACTACATGCTGTTACTCACGCTATTTAGTTATTACTTTTAGTACAAACGCTTCACTTGGGTGCATCGAACTATTTACGAACTAAATAAGACTAATGAATGACATAAATTATGACTAATTATAGTTTAAGTGTCATTAAATTTGATTTTCTGGCAACATCCTCATATAACGGGATAGCCAGATGAAAAAAAGTCTTAAACCTATTATTAATTTGAGTCGAGGATTATTTCAATCTTTCTCAATCTTTCAATCCGTTTCTCCCTTGTATTGTCCTTTTCTCAAGTCGCTAGCCAATGACTTCCATTAATAATTTGGGTATTTTAGTTGGAAATTATGTCTACAAACTATATTACATATTTAGCTGAGCTGGAATATGTATATTTTGGATCTAACAACGTTTATATGTACATATACATAAATATATGCATGGACTATTATTAATTTTTATATAAAATGTAGATAGTTTTCATTAAAAAATTTATTTTCACAATAATTTTGTCCTTTTCATTTTTTTTTGTAGCTTCACGCTTTATACCGCCCATGGCAGGGTAGGCAGAGGGAACTGCAGGGACCGTGGGAACCTAGTGTTAAGACACTCCGTTGCTTAGTCCCTGCTTTATCCGTCCCCGCTTTCCGGATTTTTTCGAGGCATTGCGCGTTGAGTGGCGGAACACAACGCCGCGCTTTGCCTAGTTTGAGCTAGTGAAGAAAATGGTAATAGAAAAATCCACCTTCTCCGACTGGGGATCGAACCCAGAAACCGTCGCGTTACAAGCCGACGTTGCGCCTCTGCGCCACGATGGTCCTTTTCATATTTATTTCTATAATTTAAAGT
Organism: Dione vanillae; assembly: GCA_037178615.1. Classification (NCBI taxonomy): domain Eukaryota; kingdom Metazoa; phylum Arthropoda; class Insecta; order Lepidoptera; family Nymphalidae; genus Dione; species Dione vanillae. The sequence continues at coordinate 75,062 of JAZFAU010000274.1, forward strand.
TATTTCTATTTCCTTTTATTCTATTATACTTAGAATTGGTAATGTTTCTTATGATTTATTAATTGATTTTACGTAACTATAGATTTCATTATAAAAGAAGAAAATTCTATATGTACATACATATACATATATTAATTCATCGATTATTTCAAACATAAATTTACTTCTTAATGTGTATTTTGTCCTAGTTAAGTTTATCGTCAAAATTGGGATCTTTTGGTCTGTCTCGAACATTTCATTTGGGTGATTTTCTGCTTCTTCTTTAAACATATATCTAATCCTAATATATTTATAATTTACTTTATATTTAAGCACTTGAGAAGTCACTTCAGTCGTCATATTTTAGATTTTAATCTTAATGTAAATATATTCTTGTAAGGAATTACAGGATTAGTTTTTGTATATTTTATAACATCTTTTCTTATTCTTCTCTATTGTAATACTTAAAATCTTTCTGTTTAAAAGAATATCTCGTGAAATGTAAGAATTTTCTCAACTAAATATTTAAGATAACTCACTAACTGAATTGTATAGAAATATAAATTCTTCTTCATGATTGCATGCGTTTGGTCGTTTCACTAATCATTGAATGATTACTACCATCAATATATAACCATAACATATTAACGTTGACGTGGTCTTCTCTCTTTAACGAGAATAATTCTGGTGATGGAATTGCTCAATCAGTTTTTTCTGATGATGAAGTAATTTCCAGCTGACAATCAGTCTGGACAGCAGGCTGATGCTGACGAAATGGTCCAGAATCTTCTGCAATGGATTCAGGGATTATATCAACAGAAGAACAGAAAAGGTCCGTTAAAAGTTAGGAGTTAGTGAGACTAAGATGAAATTTTTATTAGTTACTTTGGGACGTTCCCTTATAAAATGTATATTTTTAGGCAAAACGTCATAATGATGACCGGTTATGAGAAACTGAATTTCATATTGTACTTTGACAGTACTATATTTACATGTCACTCTTATTCACGTCAAACGCTTATCACGCTGATTGTATAAAACACAAAAACATATTTTACACTATTGCACTATTTTCATTATTATGTTTTACAATATTATTAATATTTTTCATTTTTAGCTCGTCAATATTTTGGAGGCAAACCAGAAAAACCTAGACCGTTTGAACCGGTGTCTTATCTACCACCAACCGGCTACCCTCCATCTGGCAGTCGCCCAACGCCTTCATACAGCGAAGGACCATCAAGCCCATCTTATCAACCTAGCTCACCTTTCTTACCTTCTGATACTGAACAAGTGCCTTTCCAGCCTAGCCAACCTCCATATCAGCCCAGTCAGCCATCATACCAGCCAAGTCAACCATCTTATCAACCCTCTCAATCTTCATATCAACCAAGTCAACCCACATCACCATCATTTGAACCAATTCAATCTTCTCAGCCAGAATATCAACCAAGTCAACCTAGTAATCAGCCTAGTCAACCATCACAGCCTGATTTTGAGCCTAGTCAACCAACTTCCTCATCTTATAAGCCTAGTCAACCGAGTGAAGATCTATTAAATAAACCACAGCCCGATGGATCAGCAAATGGTAACAATGAACAAACATCACAAGTTCCTGTCAGCCCTGATGATGATGATGATCGTCATCCTCCCCATATTCATGAAATTACTGTTGACTGTGGTAAAGAAATGATGACAATCAATATCGAGTTCAATAAAGTTTATAACGGGATTATTTATTCACAAGATCATTTCAAAGAATCCGAATGTGTGTACGTAAAGGAAAACTCAAATCAAATTAAATATTCTTTCACAGTCAGTCTAGACAAATGTGGAACAAGATTCTTTAGTGATTTTGAAAATGAAGGCCAAGCTTACTTAGAAAATGTCTTAGTACTTCAAAATGAGCCGGGTATTCAAGAAGTCTGGGATCATATTCGTCGAGTAAGATGTTTATGGGAAGGAAATTTAACCAAGCAGTTGGTGTCATCTTTGAGTGTTGGTATGTTGAACCAGATCACAAGTAATTTCAGTGGAGACACTGCAATGGCACGTTTGGACATTCAAACTGGACGTGGTCCTTTTGCACCAGAAGCAAATGGCCTAGTAAAGATTGGAGAAATCATGACTTTGGTGGTATCCGTTACTGGAGACGCTGGCTTTGATATATTAGTAAGAGAATGTGTAGCTAGGGACTCGAGCAACAATCACGTCGTTCCTCTGACCGATTCGAACGGTTGTATTCTGAAGCCGAAATTATTTGGTGCCTTCCAGAAAACTAGAGACACAGGTAACACTGGGGCTTCAATCATTGCATATGCGTACTTCAATGCATTCAAATTCCCCGATGAAATGGATTTGATTATCCAATGTGAAGTAGAATTATGCAAAACTGACTGTGAAGTTTGCCCTAGCCCTGGAAGCTATGAACCAAGAAGGAAGAGACGTGACATCATACACGTAGGAAATCGTACTTATGAACCCGTGACTACTATCGAGAAAGGTCTAAGGGTGGTCTTCGCTGAAGACTTGCCCCAAGAAACCGGCATCTGCATATCATCCACTGCTGCTTTATGGGGAGGATTTTTAGTCTTAGCTGGTTCCCTATTAAGCAGCTTGGCCGTGTCTTTCTGTTGGCACAGATCGCGTGGATCTATTAAATTCCCATAAAAATTGGCCTAATTTAAAATAAATTTAAAATAATCTCCTTTTACGCGTAACGTATATTGAATTTTAATTTAGTTCAGTATTAATAAATGTTGTAGGAAATGAGAGAAGATATATGTAGCTTTTTAATAAATATAGTATTGTTACTTAATTTAATAAATATAGTATTGTTACATATATATTTATATAAGAATAAGCTAGCAGGAAAAGCTCGCTTGTAGATATTAGATGTAACGCTTATTTAACATCTAGTTTTAATCACAATAAATTCTTTGGAGAGGCGCCCTTTCAAAGAAAATCTTTAGAACTTTTCTCTCATAAGTGTGTGAAGGTTGCAATTTTCCATAAACATTGAGAAAATTTTCTTTAAACTATTATTTATATATACATACAAGTATATTGTAAATATTATGTAAGGTTTTATATAATTGAATAAATAAATTTATTAAAAATGTTGTTATCATTTTAAATCCTTTAACTTAGTTTAATTGCGTTAAAAGAAGCTACATAGGTGGATATAACAAAAATTGTCAAATATATACATATACAAAAACACACTCACACGTTTGGGGGTGATGTGCTGACCAAATCAGTAACGAAGAGATACACAGGATAGATGGACCAGCGAGGATGCCGCAGTAAGATTGAAGAAGAACGTGCTCAGATTGTTTGAGCAAGTCGAGAGAATGATGAGATTGAAAAATGGTATATATGAAGCAAAAGTGAGCGGTAAGACAGGTAAGGGGAGACCTCGGTTGAATTTTTAAAACATCGTATCGAATATACTGGAGGAAGGTCTCCCCAGAGAGCATGTATGAAGGAGCTAATGGCAGTGGACGATATATGTATGCAGGGACCGTATCGTTTGGCGCTCCGTTCTCTCTGGCTACTCCGTTAGGGATCGAGCATGCCCATCTGTCCTATATGTATATATCCCTGTCCCATGTTCAGCTATATACATACATATATATATATATATATATATATATATATATATATATATATATATATATATATATATATATATATATATATATATATATATATATATATATATATATATATATATATATATATATATATATATATATATATATATATATATATATATATATATATATATATATATATATATATATATATATATATATATATATATTATATATATATATATATATATATATATATATATATATATATATATATATATATATATATATATATATATATATATATATATATATATATATATATATATATATATATATATATATATATATATATATATATATATATATATATATATATATATATATATATATATATATATATATATATATATATATATATATATATATATATATATATATATATATATATATATATATATATATATATATATATATATATATATATATATATATATATATATATATATATATATATATATATATATATATATATATATATATATATATATATATATATATATATATATATATATATATATATATATATATATATATATATATATATATATATATATATATATATATATATATATATATATACAGATTGTGAACTTATATGTATCGTTTTTAGGATATATTTTATATTATTATACAGTCTCATATGACGTTGATATGTTAGAGAATTAATATGACAAATATTATTAAATTATATAAACACTAAATTATCTCCATATATTGCCACGTTGCTAAAATATACGTAATATATTTACGTTACACATGTACTGATGGCAAAATAAATGGTGAAAATTGAATACAATTTTTTCTCATTGTTTTCAGTCAATATTTTCTATGAACAATACTTAACATTAAGTAATTATTAGTCGCTATTTACAATGTCCATTTACTTATAAGTCCGGTCAATATAGACATTTGAAATAAAAAAATTCCCGGGAAGCCAAATTTTTGTGAAGACCTATAATTTACCATTACGAATCAAGTTTTAAAAGTCCCCATCGATCCTATGTGTGCTTAAAAAGTTATTCGAGGTCAAAGGTCAAAATTTGAGGTTATTTGGATTTTGCTTGAAAATGGTAAGTTTTATCAATAAAAACTTCAAACCAAAGTTGTAGATCTTAAAATTATCTACAAAATGGTATCAATGATTTTTTTCCTAACAGTTACCATTCCTGAGATATTGCGATTCTAAGAGTCATATTATACATGATATGCACATGTAACGTATATACCTACAATACATATTAGGCACTTAATACAAGTATAAATACTTATTTGTTTCTCTTTTATAGATATTATACTATCCTAAAAACATTTATTCAAATGGTAGCCAGTCCCTAACTGAATTCCCTCTATGCACGGCTTGAAAAACATCGGGCTATTCTATTGTTCGTAGGTTTCGTTCATATAGTCACGCAAGAATTTTTTTTTCGAAGATGCTGTGCTTTCTTTTTCTCAGTTTCTTCATTGGCTTCATTGCCATAAAATTAACAATATTTTTTAAAACAAAAATTTGATTTACGTACTCGCGTTCTAGTATAAGGTGGACTTATTTTTGAAGTACTAGTCTGTTTATCTTCACGTTGTCTTTTCACTGCAGAAATTGAAGTTTTTCGGGTATATGATTTTCTGCAATCCACGTGTAACGGATTTTTGAGATCTTAAATATTCAGTAAATTCATCACCTCTCGCGACACTAGCCTCGATTAAATTTGGCATTCCACGATCAACCACAACTATTTTATCTTCAGTTAAAAGTTTATTGCAAATAAAGCAAAACTAAGACATTTTTTAAGGCTATAAAATAACACATATAACCAAAATGGTAGACGCTTGTAACAAGTACGTATATTCACTTGAACTGAACCTTTAGCACTAAAAAAACAGGTAACAGGAACGAAACCTACGGACAATAGAATAGAATTCAGTTATGGACTGGCTACCATTTGAATAAATGTTTTTAGGATAGTATAATATCTATAAAAGAGAAACAAATAAGTATTTATACATGTATTAAGTGCCTAATATGTATTGTAGGTATATACGTGGCTTACATGTGCATATCATGTATAATATGACTCTTAGAATCGCAATATCTCAGGAATGGTAACTGTTAGGAAAAAAATCATTGATACCAGTTTTGTAGATAATTTTAAGATCTACAACTTTGGTTTGAAGTTTTTATTGATAAAACTTACCATTTTCAAGCAAAATCCAAATAACCTCAAATTTTGACCTTTGGCCTCGAATAACTTTTTAAGCACACATAGGATCGATGGGGACTTTTAAAACTTGATTCGTAATGGTAAATTATAGGTCTTCACAAAAATTTGGCTTCCCGGGAATTTTTGTTATTTTACCACTTTTTTATGTCTAAATTGACCGGACTATATCGTGCTAATAGCCACATTCAGAAAGTAGCTTAGGTTATTATTTTGTACTTAAAACTGCTATTTCTCCAAATTAAGCCTAAATGCTATTTTCTTATTATTTTTTTATAGATATTTTTAAAAAATATATTATATTACTGTGTTATAAAAGTTATCTTAAGATATGTACAGCTCGTTTGCGCAAATAAAATATATTTCTTCCAACCATATCAGTGGATACGTGGTCTAATTCTATCATTTATTTTTTTAACAGAAAAGTCTTTTCTGGAAAAAACAAACTCATTTAGATTTCTCTCACCCAGAATAATTTATGACAAATGTACATTGACATACTTTCTGTGCCTGATCTTATCTTATCTATCTATTATCTAGATGTTACTTATATAAAAGATAAAAAAAGATAAATATATATATATATATATATATATATATATATATATATATATATATCTATATATATATATATATATATATATATATATATATATATATATATATATATATATATATATATATATATATATATATATATATATATATATATATATATATATATATATATATATATATATATATATATAATATATATATATATATATATATATATATATATATATATATATATATATATATATATATATATATATATATATATATATATATATATATATATATATATATATATATATATATATATATATATATACTTTTTAATGTCAACTCTACATATTATGCAAAAGTAAATATAGTAATAAGAAGGCGTTATCAGATAATATTTGTGATGAATTATAAAACATAGACGTACATAAATAACTCAAGATGTGCAAAATGAAGAAAAATATATTAAAGAATTAGTACTTATAAGTCTTTGAAATAAAAGCCAATTTCCTTTGTACATAAATTTTGGATTCATTTGATAATTATTATAAGGAGGAATGATTTTAAAAAGAATCTTTATAAGTATTAATATATCTACAACCATACATTACTTTTTATCAATATTAAAAATTTATTTGATTTTAATAACACATGAAAAACCGTCGTTGCTCAGAGGCGCAACGTCGGTTTGTGGGTTCGATGCCCACTAGGGGAGGATGGATTATTTCGCTCCAGCAACAAGGCAAACGTTGCGTTGAGTTCCACCATTTAAAACGTGGAAAGCAGAAAACGGAGTGTTTTAGCTCTACGTTCCTTTTTCTGCAGCTCCCTCTGCCTATTCTACGATGCGCGGAATAAAACATGAGGCTAACAAATATAATAAATAATATTTTTTAATAATAAAGTATAAACAACTTCACAATATATGAATTTTATTTTTTTTAGGTTCACGCTTTATCACGCATAAGGCAGTGTTAAGACACTCCGTTGCTTAGTAGTCCCTGCTTTCTCCCTCCCCGCTTTCCACCCTTTTCGAGGCATTGCGTGTTGAGTGGCGGAACTCAACGCCGCGCTTTGCCTAGTTTTCAGAGCGAAAAAAATGGAAATAGAAAAATCCATCTTCCCCGAGTGGGAATCGAACCCTCAAACCGTCACGTTTACAGGCAGCTGCTTACACAAATTGAACTAATTTTTATATAACTTAAAAACTGAATTACTTTATTATTATCTAGCTAACTTCGGCTTACCTTCATAATAATGTCACACTTTGCCACTGTTACCTACATATAAATTTTAATGTATATGTTATTTTGTAAAGAAATGTATTTAACAACAACATGATAGATATAGTAATAGAGCATTATTTATAAGTAAATGATTTCAATTCCATGTAGAGAGTGCTGTAAGTATTCAATATCAAGTTTGCCTCAACGATTTCGTTATAAAGCATGGACTCATCTCTATATTTGTTCCAAGTAATCTTTGATGGTGGATAAACTACCTACTGGCTAAAGGAAGAGCACACATGAATATGATTTACATTTATTTATTTACATTATATAAATAAAAGAAAACTGAGTTGTTTATGTTGTAACAAATATCAATAATACAATAATGTTAGAAATCAGAAAGGGTTCGTTAAATTAAATAATCGAAACACACGTATATATTTGTTTCGAACGTATTCGGACAGAGATTTTGCGTAATTGTAGCGTAAGTCGCTTGAAAAAATTTTTTCAGAGTACTTCGCTTTTATGGACCATTATGACATGGATGGATGGACAATGAAATCATGTCATTCGGGACATTTCATTGCTTTTATAGTCTTTGTCATCTAAGACTACCCTCTTTTTACAAGAGATTCCTAACTAAAGTATTAATAATGATATCCGTTATTGAACAATATTTTTCCCGATTATATTTTGGTGTCTATACAAGGTACTTAAACAAACAATGTTCCAGGATTTTTTTATTATGGCTTAGTTAAAAAGCATTTAACTATGGTTTACAGTTCGATTCTCGCTTGCGTAAATGAATTATTTTCATTTGTAAGGAGTGTAATGACACTTACTCTTCTATGCTCTCTTAGTGCTTAATGCTCTCTCTCTCTCTCTCTCTTATATATTTATTAAAGTGAACAATTTATTTTTGTATATATAAAAATTAAAAGAAAGCTAGTACGTAAAAAAAAAACAAAATCGCATTCCTTTTACTGTCATGTAAACAATAGACGCTAATTCAGTACAATAAAGCCTAGTAAGTTAGCATTAACTATATGACTGTTAATATATTATAATATTACAAATTATGTTATATGTTGTATGATAAGAACGGTAGTATCAAACTGGAGGCTGCTGAAAGCTGACTGAAAAATGAGTGATAAAGTGAAAACATCTGCATTTTTAGTGCAAGCAGGTGCTACCTTGATAAGTTAGTATTTTTATGTATATTTTACTTTAACTGAACTGTTTGTTTGATTGAACCAGTTAATCTCAGGAACTGGTTTCGAATTTAAAAAGCCTTTTGGTGTTAAACAGTCGATTCCGGGGGACGCTTTATTGTATTTTGTACTGAGTGAAATGTTTCGATATTGATATTTGTAATGTGTCTTCTTTTCTATAATATATATACATAATATATTTAATTACATATACAAAATAATAAAAAAGGTAGATAGCGATTGCGAGAATGTTTATTCATAATTATTGTTGTATACAACTTTTACGTAAAGTGAACAGCGTGTCTCAACACTAGGTTCTCTCTGTCTTTTCCAGTAAACCACAGATAACCTGAAAAATTTAAAATATGTACAAGAAAATACGTGTAGAAACGTCTAAAACTGTCGTAACTAATGATTGTACTTAATAAAGACATGCAGCATAGAGCCTTGAAGAGATTTAGATAGTTTTACTATCATCATTATATTATATTGCGATATCACAGTAATTGCATACATTTAGAATGTACATATATTTAGTATTATGTATATATGTATATACATATATACATATACGTTTAAATATCATATTTACAATACTTTTTCAGTTGCTTTTCAATTTCAGTTGCAAATTTGGTTGCCTTAACCGGATTCATCTATGCCTGGCCTTCATACACGTATGCTATATTTAAATCAAATGAAACAGTCCTAGAAGCTCCAATGACAACCACTCAGTTGTCATTAATAGGAAGTTTGACAAATGTAGGAGCATTGCTTGCGACGCCCTTCTGTGGGTACTGTATTGACAAATTTGGTAGAAAATACTCGGCTATGTTATTTGGAGTACCTTATGTTGTAAGTTTTATATATATTTTTTTGTTTTTTATATGTTACCATTATTATTTTATTGTCTGTATGTCAAGATATATATGTCAAGATCAGTTTTCTCAAGAACGCGTAGATATATTGTTGTCGGTGGAGCTAATATCAAATATGTCAACATATATTTGATATGAAAACGTAGAAAAAGTCAAACTTCTATAACATCACCAATTCGATTGAGGGTTTATGCATCATTTATACCAAATTGTGTGAATATTTAAACAAAGGCATGATGGAGTATATTCTAGTTCTATGGGGCACTTCTAGTTCTTTTTATTCTTCTGTTTTATAGTGCATAAGAATTATATATTAGTCCATTATACCACGTTGTATATACCACCACTGTACTGCGATTTGAGTTACATCGAGTATACAATGTACAACACATAGAATGTTTTGAGTGTATTGGGTCACACAGTCTAGAGGTAAAGTAAGGTATAAAAATTTAAAAATATTAAAAGCATATCCATAAACGCCATATATGCCATAAACAAGCGTAATGTAAACTTTAGAAACAAGAAGTAATTCGCTAATATTTTTAGTACTTAGATTTTATTATAATCAATTATTAATAATCGCGATTTTGTGAATGTTTACTTTTTTCTTCACAGTCGTTGAAAAAGCTATTGAATATTTGACGCTTTCACTTTCCAATACCTAAATTTGGGTAAATAGTTAAATTTTACACTTTGAAAACCTAGTGATACTAAAAATATATTTATGGGAATTTTATTTATTGTGATTTATTTTATCATTTATATGTATCAAATAACCAATGGGAATGAATTATTTACAATTTCTTACTCTGGTAATAAGATAAAGGAAAAAAGGAAAAAGGGGGAAAAGATACTATGAGTAAATTTAAAGGTTCCTTAAGTTCCCTATAGGTTCCCCAGCTAAATTCAAGATATGGTATGAAACGAAAAAGTAATCATGATTACTAACTTTAATAATTTTAATAAGCCATCATTACAAACTAATTCGTCACACTTCCCTCTCTATTATCTTCATAAATATTGCATACCAGTAGCAGTAGTAGGAGTAGTAATAGTAGAACTAAACACTAATCTTTATCCAAATAAACCAGCGAAATGTAGATATTTTATATATTTTAAAAGAAATCATGCAATAAATCGAACAAAGCGGAAATCGAGGAACGGAGTGTCTTAATACTAGGTTCTTGCCTACCCTACTATCATGGCTGGAGCGTGAATCTATAAAATTAAAAAAAAATAAAGAATAAGGCCCATCGTGGCGCAGAGGCGTAAGCGTAACGTTTTGTGGGTTCGATTCCCGCTCGGGGAAGATGGATTTTTCTATTTTCATTTTCTTCACTCTGGAAACTAAGCAAAGCGCGGCGTTGAGTTCCGCCACTCAACACACAATGCCTCGAAAAAAGGCAGAAAGTTTTCGGCAATCTTTATAGATTTTCCCCGATTTTTTAGCTTTAACTGTAATCCGTCTTCACCGAGTGGTATTCAACCCACAAACGGTCACGTTAACAGGCAGACGCTGCACTTACATTCCACGCAACGACATTCCTCTCATATTACTTCTTTACAACTTAATTTCTTTTTCAGATAGCCTGGTCAATAATAGCATTAACGAAATCAATTAATCTTATCCTGTTCGCTGTATGCCTTACCGGATTCGGAGCAGCTGGACAGGCAGTATCTTCCGTATATATATCCGAAATATGCCACGATTCAATACGAGGCGGTCTTACTTCTTCCACAGTGTTTGGATTCTTTCTAGGTCTCTTGTTTTCGTATGCCCTAGGTGGTTATCTGTCGTACTACAATGTTCTATATGTACATTTGGTTCTATCCGTCACGTATATACTGCTGTTGATGGCGTTGAAGGAATCGCCTGTGTTTTTACTGCAAAATGGAAAGGAAAAGGTCAGTATTTATGTTTTATTTTGTAAGAAATTAAATAAATTTTGTTATAAATTGAAGATATTAAATTGTAGAATATAAATTAATTAAAATATGAATTAGAAATCGAATCAAATTTTTATGAAGATCTAAGAAAGTATGAATCAATTTTGAAATTAAATACATGACTGCTGGAAAACTTATAAAAAGCATTGTTATTTTATTAAAACTTTTTCATTTACTTCGATCTGGTAACAAGACAAAAGCGCAACGTTAAGTTACGGCACTCAACGCATGCTGAGATTTAATTTAGAGAGTGAAGAACGAAGTTTTAACTGTAGGTTCTTGGGCATACCGATACAGATACGGATTTCCTCTGTACCCTGCTATGTACAGGTTATGGTCTAAAGCTAATATAAAAACACATAGAACAACTAAGTTCATATATTTTCTCTGAAAAGGTTTACGAGCGAAGTTTCTATTTTTATAAAATGAAAAAATAAAAGTAATTTATTGGTTTAAAAAATGTATAAATATATGTAACTTGGTATATATATATATATATATATATATATATATATATATATATATATATATATATATATATATATATATATATATATATATATATATATATATATATATATATATATATATATATATATATACATATATACATATATATATATATATATATATATATATATATATATATATATATATATATATATATATATATATATATATATATATATATATATATATATATATATATATATATATATATATATATATATATATATATATATATATATATATATATATATATATATATATATATATATATATATATATATATATATATATATATATATATATATATATATATATATATATATATATATTATATAGCTTCACGCTTTATCCCGCATATTGCAGGGTAGGCAGAGGGAGCTGCAGGAACCATATGAACCTAGTATTAATACACTCCGTTGCTTAGTTCCTGCTTTCTCCGTCCTCACTTTCCGCCTTTTTGAAGCATTGCGTGTTGAGTGGCAGAACTCAACGCCGCGCTTTGCCTAGTTTCCAGAGCGAACAAAATGGAAATAGAAAAATCCATCTCCCTCGAGTTGGAATCTAACCGTCAAACCGTTGCGTTTACAGGAAGACGCTTACGCCTCTGCGCCACAACGGTCCTCTTGTATATATTTTTTTTCCGAAATTTTAGATAATAGTAGTAGAAAAGGATATTTCATTTGACTTTTGTTGTTTATTAAATTCCTGAACGTCATGGAAAATATTTATGTTTAAAATATGTGATTCCTAAATAGATATATCCATCTATTTAAACATTATGTCTAAGTCTTTTTATAATTGTTTGTAGAGGTTTAAAAGATTACAATATAAAGAACTTTTCGCGTCATTTTAACGATATATTAGCACTTCTAAATACATTTATGATGAGAGTCTATGTAATTTTATTATGAAGTAGCGTATTTTTTTTTGCATATTATTATCGCGTGTATATATATATATATATATATATATATATATATATATATATATATATATATATATATATATATATATATATATATATATATATATATATATATATATATATATATATATATATATATATATATATATATATATATATATATATATATATATATATATATATATATATATATATGTATGTATGTATGTATATATATATATATTGTTTGTTCATATATGGCAACCCCGACTAGTTTAGAGTCTTGTGCGAACACCCCGCGCGAGCGGTCAATAGTAGTAGGACAGTAGTTATCGAGTTGTAGTAAAGGGGGCACGTGAGACGGCCGACGCGAGCGCACGTCCTTCCTGAATCTAATATTAATTAGCGGTGTGATTTTCCCTCCCTCAGCCTTATTTGATTTCCCTTTTGTGTATTCCCTCTTGATATTGAACCTGACAAAGACAAACCTACAAAAGATAATAGTGCAAGTAACCCCTAGTGAAGAAGACTCAAGTGAGACATTCCATGCCGGCCGGGAACAATCAGTGTTTGTGTTGTGAATCATGAAGATAAGGTACTGTACAATTTCTATTATCCTAAAACCGACTATAAAGTAAATAATTAATAAATAACCTCCACTTCAGCACGCTTCCACAATTGCTGACCCCTACCCACTATTCAATATATATTTTTTGGTAGCAGAACGCGGTTCATTATATTCATTATATACTATATACATTTTCTGGTAGCAGAGCGTGGTTTCATTATATATATACTATATACATTTTCTGGTAGCAGAGCGTAGTTCACTATATACTATATACATTTTCTGGTAGCAGAGCGTAGTTTTCATCCCTCTGGGCCCCCTTAATTATAGCGTGGTTTTCATCCCTCTGGGCCCCCTTAATTATAGCGTAGTTTTCATCTCTCTGGGCCCCCTTAATTATAGCGTGGTTTAATCCCTCTGAGTCCCCCTGATTATAGCGTAGTTTCATGCCCCTGAGTCCCTTTCATTACAGTGTTATTTTCCCGTTTTGGTATTTTGGCTCTTAATTTGGTACCTAACGCATAATTACAATATAATTTGATTTCCTAACCTTTTAAAACGTGTTCGCATCGAGTTGTTTAAAAAATAATGTTATATGAAATTTTTATACATATAATATTGAATATATAATTGTGTAGGGTGAATGCATAATGTGTAAAATATATAAATAAATATTGAATATAATTTTATATATTAAATATAAAATATAATAAATACACATGATATGGTTACATATATTTTATAATATTACGCCTATACGTTATTACCTATCCCGTTTTAAATTATAATTGAAGTTAGTTAAAATATTTTAATATAATTTCCTTAAAAAAATAACTTACTTTAAAATATTATCCCTACATTTTATTGTTACCCTTTTTCCTTTTATTTTTATTTAAATGAAGTTTAAGCCTTAATTGTAGTCATATTATATATCATAGTATTTTATTATATTGCGTTATAGTAGATTGCCGACTCGACGCGTAACTGGTTTCTTATCTCGCCAGATGTTGTGGATTCATTGTTTATTACGAGTTTATTATTTTTTTAATATTTTAGTTGAGTTATTTGTTTACTTGATTTCTGATTTCGCCCGTTGGTAGTGGGTTCATTGTTTATTACGAGTTTATTATTTTTTTAATATTTTAGTTGAGTTATTTGTTTACTTGATTTCTGATATCGCCCGTTGGTAGTGGGTTCATTGTTTATTACGCGTTTATTAATTTTTTAATATTTTAGTTCAGTTATTAGTTTACTTGATAATTTAAAATGGCTACTCATGATGAAACAGTAAAATGTTCCTTATATACGGAAAGCGCAGAATATAGAAAAAATATAGGTGTGATACGCTTTGTTTCCGATTGGATTACCGATACCTCGGAACTTCTTGGTACATCTGAAATACCTAGGTTATTAATTAGGTTCAAGGATTTAGATTCTCATTGTAATTCATTTGTAAACGCGTCCTCAGTGCTCCTGGGTGGGTTAGACCCGGCTATCGATTACCAAGAAATTAGTTATGTAAAAAAAGAAGTGCGTTTAGTAAATAAGAAGATAGACGACCTCCGGGTGCGTCAATTAGAGTTGTGCCCACCTGCTCCCGTAGTTGATCCCGTCATGGCCGGTACACCCGTGGGAGTGAGTAATAAAAATATTACTGAGCGAACTACTTATAATAGATTACCTGATTTACCTATCCCTAAGTTTGATGGACGTCCTGACTCCTGGATAAGTTTTATTGATCAGTTTGACAGTGTAGTAGATTCCCAACACCATTTAACCCCCACAATGAAATTACAGTACTTGGTTGGATCCTTGGCAGATGAACCTAAGCGGTTGTTGCTACATTTAAAAATTGAAGAAGGCAATTATGAAGTTGCTCGTGAGTTGTTGAAACAGCGGTATCACAATACACGGGTTCTTGCTGATACCTACATAACCCAGATACTTACCCTGCCGGAGATTTCGAATAAATTTACAGGTTTGCGCGCGGCCTTTTTGAACCCCTTGTTAACTGCCTATCGCTGTTTAGAGCGTTTAGAGTTACCCGTCTCCTCATGGTCTTATATGTTAGTACATATATGTTTGACGAAGCTTCCCTCTGATTTGAAATCCCGTTTTGAGCGTTGTTATGGCGGTGACGCTAATGAATTACCTACCTTTAAAAATCTTATTACCTTTTTGGAAGACGAATGTCGTCACCATGACAACGTTGGCAACACCTCCCTTGTAGATTCTAACCTGACGAAATTTAAAAGTACTGTACCTAAACATATTTACTTTGCGGCTCCTCCCTCCCCTATATTAAATAATAGACAAAAAATGTTACCTGTAATAAATAATAGTAAAAAATGTTACCTGTGTGCTTCCTCTTCCCATTACCTTCGTGAATGTCCCGAATTTAGAGCTATGAATCCTAGAGAAAGATCGGGATTTGTAAAACATTCCCGGTTATGTTATAGGTGTTTGGACAAACATCCAATTCTTATGTGCAAGCGGGACTACAAATGTTCAACCTGCGGTCGCTCATCCCATCACACTATGCTATGTTTTAATGATTCCCGTAACCCAATGTATCCTACCTCATCCAATCGCAATTATAATTGTAATTCCAAATTTAATAAACGCAATTATCCGCGTACCTGTCCTGCTTCTACCCGCGGTCCCCATATGGGCGGGGGCCAGCATAAGAAATATTCCCCTTCGCAACTCCAGCGCTCCCCCCAACGACATTCCCAGAGAGCTTCTCCCCCCAGAGAAAATGCTCCGCCCCAACCTAGACAGGTTGAAAATAATAGACAGGTTGAAAATATTATAAGATATCGTGATAATTCCTATAATAGAGAAGATAGACCCATATAGTTAGATACTTGTATTACTCCCCTTTCCCCTTGCCTTAATATCTCACCCAATTCCCTTATATTATTGCCTACTGTTAAATTACACGTTAAAACTGCTAGTGGCTATTTTATTGAAGCGCGTGCCTTATGTGATACCGGTGCCCAGGGTTGCCTCATTACAACCGATCTTGTTGTTAATTACCTCAATTTGACCATCTCCCCCTCCTGTGCCCCTGTACGTGGCATAGGTAATATTCCTTTAGTGGTTTCCCGTGGTTCTATTTCCCTGTGTTTTAAGCCTTTGTATAATTCCTTCCCTGAGGTGTCAACCTCTGCTATGGTTATAGATGTGATTGCCGGTACGCATCCTAAGTTTGAGTTCCCTGAGTCTGTGTTTTTTCCTAGTAGTGATTTTTCCCTTGCTGACCCTACCTATAATAAGCCTGGCCCGATAGATATACTATTGGGTGCTGACGTGTTCGGCGCGCTTTTATTACAAGATAAAATATTTAACTTTAACGGCCTTACTGCTTTATCTACAATTTTTGGTTATATTGTTTGCGGTCCAGTCGCTGCCGATTATGGTGAATTAGAGCCCCCCATGACTGGAGTATCCTTACCTGTCTCATCGAGAAATTCTGGAAGGTTGAAGAGACCCCTCAAACCATGATTGCTTACCCCTTAGATAACGATGGTGAGATTTATAAATAAAACCCGAAACTTACCCGTTGAGCTATCTGTATCCTTATCGCGTTAGCGCGTAGCGCTTCCTTGCGGTCTTCCCTAAGACGGCTCTCACTCTTTCTTGACGAAGAAGGAATCATCAGAGTCGGTGGTCGTTTATGAAACTCCTTTAACATTCGAGGAATTAACTACAATTTTTGCTAAAATTGAAGCGGTATTAAATTCCCGGCCGTTATGTCCCTTATCTAATGACCCTAACGATCTAGAAGTTTTGACGCCTGGTCATTTTTTGATTGGCCAACCTCTTAGTGCTTTGCCGGAGTATCCCTATAACAATGTAAAAATTAATCGTTTAACCCGTTTTCAAGTAGTGCAACAGATAACTCAACATTTTTGGTCGCGGTGGCAGTTAGAGTACCTATACACTCTGCAGACTAGGCAGAAGTGGACTGATCCAGTGAATCCTCCAACAGTAGGCGAGCTAG
Source organism: Dione vanillae (assembly GCA_037178615.1). Classification (NCBI taxonomy): domain Eukaryota; kingdom Metazoa; phylum Arthropoda; class Insecta; order Lepidoptera; family Nymphalidae; genus Dione; species Dione vanillae. Next base: position 92,712 of record JAZFAU010000274.1, read on the forward strand.
TCCTCATAAAAGATGATAATTTACCCCCTTTACAGTGGCGACGTGGTCGCATTTCCCAAATTTATCCTGGTAAAGATAGCGTTGTGCGTGTGGTCGATGTTAAGACATCGACAGGTATCCTAAAGAGAGCCTTAACCAAATTAATTCGTCTACCTATTAGTTAGCTACTCCCATTTTCTCGTAAACATTAGATGTTTAGGGCGGGGGCTATGTTTGTTCATATATGGCAACCCCGACTAGTTTAGAGTCTTGTGCGAACACCCCGCGCGAGCGGTCAATAGTAGTAGGACAGTAGTTATCGAGTTGTAGTAAAGGGGGCACGTGAGACGGCCGACGCGAGCGCACGTCCTTCCTGAATCTAATATTAATTAGCGGTGTGATTTTCCCTCCCTCAGCCTTATTTGATTTCCCTTTTGTGTATTCCCTCTTGATATTGAACCTGACAAAGACAAACCTACAAAAGATAATAGTGCAAGTAACCCCTAGTGAAGAAGACTCAAGTGAGACATTCCATGCCGGCCGGGAACAATCAGTGTTTGTGTTGTGAATCATGAAGATAAGGTACTGTACAATTTCTATTATCCTAAAACCGACTATAAAGTAAATAATTAATAAATAACCTCCACTTCAGCACGCTTCCACAATTGCTGACCCCTACCCACTATTCATATATATATATATATATATATATATACACGCCTTAAACTCGCGTCTACGCCTTCATCATATAACATCGACAGTTATTCATATTATTAACATAACATAAGTTTACAAATTATGTTATTACAAGTAAACATTCCAAGATATAGCATTCAAATACTATTTCAAAATTATGTTGTATATTAATAATTATTTTTAATCAATATTAATAATTTTAAATGAAACTTCATACCAAATGCCTCGAAAACGTGGTGGCGGTGGTCTCCATGGTTCCTACAGTTTCTGTTATGCGCGAAATAAAGAGTGAAGTTAAAAATAATATTAATAATTATTTGAAATTAATTTTAGGAAGCTGCTGAATCGATTGCCTTCTATTTCCGTGAAGATGTTACGTCCAAAGAAGTTGAAATAGAAATAAAGAAGATCAAACTACAATTGGATCCTAGAATAAATCAAAGGCTACAAGATGGTACTAATGGTAATAAATAATAAGTAACTACAAACATATATGAAAAATAAACTTATATTCGGCTTTCCGCCTAATTTTCAACACGTTGCGTCAAGTGCGGAGGGCTAGAATGGGAATAATTTTGTTCCCTGACTGAGAATCGAACCTATAACAGTTGTGCTTACAGACGCAGTACTTATACCCGCTAGAGAATTATCACTACAAATACTTTAAGCGATAATTTTATAATTATAAATAATACCATGTCTTTCTAGAATTAATAGAAGCGACGGAGCTTTTGGAGAAACCTCCTAGCATTGCTGCTAAGCCGGAAGTAGCAAAGGAATCAGCATGGCAGTTTTTAAGTAAGTATTGTTTACTATTTTAATGCTTAAGACCTTTATTAGTAACTTATATTACTTCTCCAGGTAAAGAAGTGAAATTAAAAAAAAATATAAATAAAAAATAGTGGCGAAGTGGTAAAAAGGATGTGGAATTACAATTTTGAATGAAACTAGTATTACTTAAGCGTAAATTATTAGTTGTAGGCAAAATATAGATTTGAATAAATTTAATAAAAAACATATAAAAATTACATATAACATATACAAATTATGTTGTATTTATGTACATGCATCATATTACAGAAAAATCGGAATCGTCGAAGAATGCTTTATTAGCAGTACTCATTGTAATGGCTGTAACGATTTTGATGGGGTCTATTGTACTACAAGTATATGCGGAACCGTTGTTCAAAGAGGCCGTACCCACGATGAATCCTAACACCTGTTCTATATTGCTGGCGGTGACTTATTTCTTTGCTGGTCTTCTGTGTGCGTTTATGTTGGACAAATTTGGGAGAAAAGTAAGTCTTTTATTACTAATTTTCCTGTGTTTTCATTGTTATTCGTTGTATACTTGTGTCAGGGTAACTAAAGACAACAGAATACTTTTTTTTTGCTTCACTTCATAAAAGGAACCGCAGGAGCGGTGAGAACCTAGTGTTAAAACACTCCGTTCCCTGCACTCCGCTTTTTTCAGATCGCGGTGCTCAAAATTTTGCCTAATTACCTAATTGCCAGAGCAAATAAAATAGAAATGAATAGTCCGTCCGTTTCCTCAGTCTCAGGAGCCTCAAAAGACCGCAAAGGTTAATTTTAATCCAAAATATCCCATTTTCAGTTCCTAATGACATCAACGTCGATAGCATCAGGAATCTTTACGATACTGCTCGGATCGCAGCTCCACGTACACTGGGCGCCTCACTGGTTTACTGCGTTCATTATATATGGATATAGCTTCGTGTATAACCTCGGGGCTGCTGTTGTACCTTTTGTTTTGACTGCTGAAGTGTTTTTACCTGAAGTAAGAGTATTAGCTTTTTTTTAAGTTTTGCAAATGTTATTACTTACTAAGTTATACATTTTTAGATAACGTTCAAATATTTTTAAAAAGGCTGGATTCGAACCATCTTCATCATCATCATCATCAATCATCTATTAAGTTGCTAGTATATTATTAACACAAACATTTCCAAGAGACATAGTTTCGAGCCTCTTTTGTTTTATCTGGATATTTACTGTAAGTTGTACATATATATTTGGATTTTTTTATTATTTTTTATGTATATAGAGGCCTAATGGTGGCATTGCGTGTTAAATGCCACTAAACCGTGCTAAATTCAACGCCACACTTGTCTAGTTGTCAGAGCGAAGAAAATGGAAATAAAAAAAAACATTTTATCCGAGTGGGAATTGAACCTACAAACCGGTACGTTGACGAACAGACATTTCTCCGACACAATTCCAAGTATTTAATTTCTTTTTCAGGTCAGAGGTCTATGCAACAGCTTCTCCATGGCTTGTATGTGGATAATGAACTTCATAACTCTTATCATTTTTAATCCTCTTGTCGAAGCTTGCGGCTTAGGACCTACTTTTTACATATTTTCCGTAGTCTGCTTTTTGGGTGCCTTCTACAGCCACTTCTACTTACCAGAGACGAAGGGATTGCCAGCTGATGCTATACAATTATTGTTTTTGAAGAGAAAAAATAGTTTACCGAAATAAATTTATATTAATTTATGTGTTTCTATTGTATCGTACTAGGGTGGTGGGGGTAAGCTTCATTTACAATTTTGGGTGAAGTAAGTCGTTTATACTTAAGTTATGCAAATTATTTTAAAATTCTTGGTATACATATAGGAATTGGCACATTTTTCGCCAATTTTCTACTATTTTCTTACTTTTGTAGTCCATACTAATGAAAAAAGTTAATTAATTTTAATTATGTAATTGATATTTGAATATACCTTTATCGTAGTAACAATCAACTATTTTCAAAGTTTAAGTTTTTAAAAACTTTTGGCCAAATTGCATTATTATTAGTTTAATAAAGTAAATATATCAAATGTCCAGTTTTTTGACAGAAAAATAGGCTTCTTACTTAACGGATTCAAAAATAAAATAACGTTTATGCATTATTTTTGCTCTATATTGTATAAAGGAACTTCCTGTCAAAGTGAAATAAATTAAGAAAAAAGTGACAGAGAAAAAACAACTTTCCATGGATTCACCCGCACGGTGAATCTGAGCCCCTCGTGTTGTAGGAAGAGGAGCTTCGAAACGCGCTTGGGACTTGCGACCCAAGTGTAGGTTTAAAGGGCCCCTTTAAAATGCATTAATATTCACCTTCACTGTCCGAGCTCCTTCCACTACATAACCAAATTTTAAATGACTCTACCAAAGCTAGCCTTCGAAGTGCGGTCTAGAAATGAATTTGTGATAGTTCTAGACAGGCCGAGATCTTTTAGTAAACTATAGAGAGATTTCGCTGTTATACCTCTCGCTCCTACTTCAACCGCATATAAGCTAGCTCTAAGCCTATTCCTGGTCAGTTCGTTTGTAAGATCGAAATATTACATTACACATTTAGGAAGGAATCCAAAAAACCAAATAAGAGTATCACAGAAATAATCATAAGAAACATATGAGTAGTTCATTTAATACAAAAAGACCGCATACGCCGGTAAATTTAAAATTTACAATATGTACTTACTTACCTACAATTATGAAGTCGATACAGAACCCTTGCTGTGTGAGTGTGACCTGTATCTGGCCCCTATTATTTAGAATCCATTTTTTTTATTTCGTAAAGAAAACACGAGTACCGTCAATACACAAAGGTACAGCGTGTGGCTATAAACGAGACGGAGACTCGGATAGGATGATTTGTTTCATTTTTGTAAAACAATTTAAACGGATTAATCGTGTATATTAATATTTCTTTGATATCAGTCCGTGGTCACTGACTACTGCAAAGTGTTCAAAACGGCGGGTTTCGTTAGGTGTTCGAATCGTTCGAAAGTTTTATTTAAAATGTATAAAATTCATCGCAAAAATCAAAGATCTCTGCCAATGAGGCAAGGCTTTTGAGCGGGATAAAACGGGGAACTTAAGTAATTAATTCCATGTCACCTACACAATTTTAAGAGTTTGAAGTTCTACCAGAAAATTTGCTATCAACTAAACCTACCGCTCTGTAAATTTAACCATACTCTTTTTTTTTTTAGCTTCACGCTTTATCCCGCACAAGGCAGGATAGGCAGAGGGAACTGCAGGGACCGTGGGAATCTAGTGTTAAGACACTCCGTTGCTTAGTCCCTGCTTTCTTCGTCCCCGCTTTCCTCCTTTTTCGAGGCATTGCGTGTTGAGTGGCGGAACTCAACGCCGCGCTTTGCCTAATTTGCCAGAGCGAAGAAAATGGAAATAGAAAAATCCATCCAGAAACCGTCGCGTTACAGGCACACGTTGCGCCTTTGCGCCACAACGGTCCTCTTAACCATACTCAATTTATATATAAACTTAATACAAAGAAAAAAAAAGTAATAAATTCTCTTTCAAAGTAGTAAATTTTTACACATTCGTTACTTAATCCTTTTATATATTTTTAGCATGTTTAATGAAAAGTAATTTTTGTATTTCATAAGTACTATACGAAAGATTCTTTATAAAGAATATTTGTACTTTTTTAATACGCTTTTATTAGTTGCACTTGTATCTGAGTAACTCTACTTGGACTGAGAAACCGTGGTATATATAAGTTTTCAATATACTCAATTTCCTTATGTGTCTCGTTAGTGCAATTTTTTTGCAGTGACTTTACATGCTGTGGTCGCGGGTTTGAATCCCGTCCGTACTAGTGAAAATGTTGTTTCTTAGTCTCTGTTTATTTGATTTTTACTTATTTTATAATATATTGTTTTTTTAATAAAAAAAAATATATTTTATTCATCAGCAAAAAATGAAAAAAATTATTAAATAAAAAATAAATGAAATAATAATAATGTACTAAAAAACAAATATACTTTAAAAACACTAAAAAATACGCTTTTTTAAGTATATCAAACTAAAAAGGACCGTCGTGGCGCAGAGGCGCAACGTCTGCCTGTAACGCGGCTAGCGCGACGGTTTCTGGGTTCGATCCCCAGTAGGGAAAATGGATTTTTCTATTTCCATTTTCTTCGCTCTGGCAACTAAGGCAAAGCGCGGCGTTGAGTTCCGCCACTCAACACGCAATGCCTCGAAAACGGCGGAAAGCGGGGACGAAGTAAGCAGGGACTAAGTAACGGAGTGTCTTAACACTAGGTTCTTATGGTTCCTGCAGTTCCCTCTGCCTACCCTGCCATGTGCGGGATGAAGCGTGAAGCTAATAAAAATAAAAAAAATAAAAACTAATAAGTAAACAATAATTTTTAAAAAAAGGTAAAAACAGCAATGATCGAAAAATACTAATATTATTGTGAAAAAGGTTTTTTATGATCATTGACTTGCTGTTTATTTGTTTATACTAGTTAAATTGTGAATGAAAAAGAAGCAACGATGCTTCTAGCTATGTAAAAATAAATTAAATTATGACGCCATTTTCCAGTCTTTTATTTAGATTCACTCTTTATCTAAGACAAAACAGTTTAAGCTTAAAAAGGGAACCACAGGAACTGTGTTGAAAAACTCCGTTCTCCCTTTCCTCCTTTCAAGTCATTACGTGTTGAGTGGGTTAACGAATGAATGAATTAATGAATCCTCCCCAAGTGGGAATCGAACCCACAAACAAATTTGCAGGCAAACACTGCGCTTTTGGGCTACGACGGTCCTTAAGAACACTTTCAAATTTATAATATTAGTATTGATATAGTCTAAAGTATCGTTGAAATACTATTAGTGCTGACGGTGAGTAAGATTTTTCCTCCATCATTTATTTTTAGTACAAATATATCTAGTTGTATATGAAACAATATAATAAATATTTACTTGTACGAGTATTACTTTAATTTAGTTTTCGTTATCAATAGATTATAATTTTCACTATTATCATAAGAATTACGTAAAGGTTGTCTAAAAACCTTGTCATATATGTAATAATTATATAAAGGTCATTATATATACATACATACATATATATACACACATATATATATATATATATATATATATATATATATATATATATATATATATATATATATATATATATATATATATATATATATATATATATTATATATATATATATATATATATATATATATATATATATATATATATATATATATATATATATATATATATATATATATATATATATATATATATATATATATATATATATATATATATATATATATATATATATATATATATATATATATATATAGAGGAAAGTCACCAAATATGGAATACCATTTTGTTTTTGGGATATATAAAAAAAACTTTACATAAATTTGGTTAGTTTAATGTTTTTACTGACCAGGCATACATTTGTGAGAAGTAATTAACAGTCTTTAATCAAATATATTAATTATCAAATTAAAATCTAACACAAAAAACAAAATCACAAATGAGTAACCAAATATGGAATAGGACCCCAAATATGGAATATAAGTATAAATCAACATAACAATAACAAAATGGTCATTAATATCTAATATCTTGTGATAAATGAAAAACGTAATACAATTACTTGCAAAAGTTACAGATCCAAGTATCAAACTTTGGATCAGCACAATCATAATGTACCCAGAGTCTACACATCAAGCTTTTAATCCAGCTTTCTCCACTTTTATGGGAAAAAGTCTTGAACAGAAAATACATTCTGCATCAGAAGTCAGGAGTGGACATGTGGTCCATCAACTCATCATGTTCACTATCTTCATTAAACTGGATAGCGCCTAGTTCCTCAAAGTCTTGTTCTTCACTATCATCCATATTCTAGTTCGGAGCCCAAGATAGTTTTTCTTCCTAATGTAGTAGCCGCTGCTATTTCTGGAGATTGTTCATCTTTTTGGCAGAGATGTAATAAAGTTCTCCTAAGCACTTGAAAATACTGTGCCGCTTTCAAATACCCCATTTTCTTTTCCGGACGAATTTTGTAGCTTGTATCAATTTTTCTTCACTCCAGGTTTTTCGTTTGGTTGATTGTGAAGTGGACATTCTAAAAACAGTCATTCCATATATTGTATAAAGAAATAATATCAATTATCTATCATATAAAATATTAAAATCGAATTATGGACTATTCCATAATTAGACACCGACGACTGTCCATATTTGGATTTTTATACTATTTCAAACTCTTCTAAATATTTTGTCAAGTCACAACATTTTAGTGACAAAAGATCACAAAATGGTGAAATAAACCTTATATCGATACACTAAATATATTTTGACACTTATATATACAAACATAATAGTTGGTAATACTTATTTATTACTTACTTTTAAAATTTATTGCACATAACAAATCAAAACACACTTACCATACGTGAAACATTCGCGCAACTGTTTCGATGGTGTGAATGCGATAGTTAGTAGACTAAATGGAAAAAATATATGGTCGAGTGTTGCGTTTCATACTTATAGTCTTAGAGAAATTAAGGAATTCCATATTAGGATACTATTCCATATTTGGTGACTTTCCTCTATATATATATATATATATATATATATATATATATATATATATATATATATATATATATATATATATATATATATATATATATATATATATATATATATATATATATATATATATATATATATATATATATATATATATATATATATATATATATATATATATATATATATATATATATATATATATATATATATATATATATATATATATATATATATATATATATATATATATATATATATATATATATATATATATATATATATATATCATACAATATATATGACATATATGTACATTAAAACATATGTAGATGTTTCGTGCGAATTCGGATGGGGTAATTGTAGTAAATTATATATGACGATTGATACGGTTGCTTTGTTCTTATAGTCTGAATTTATTCTCTTTACAAGAGATTCCTAACTCGGCCCTGGATCCTCAATTTCTTGACACACACATCAGATGTTTTACCTTCTATTCTAGTTTTACAGTTTAGTCTCTCAACTATATCAAATGACGGCAATCCAGTTTCAGGCTCAAAATCACTTAAAAGATCAAACTAAGTTCATAATATACATACTCAATGTACTTGTTAATTGTTAGTACGTTTCATAATAAGCACGTAAGTCTTATAGTTAAAGAGAAATAACACCAGAAAGCTCTAATTTTAAAATCCCAATACCTGTGGTAGGTTACTTCTAGACAATTTGTGCTCGCGCTGACCAATTGATGAAGGCGTCCCATCTTTGGGTAGAGTAAATAGTTATTGGGTAGGGAAAACAGTTTGGTTTTGGTAAAAAAAAACAAAACACATGTAATATTTCCAAAAGGAGTAAACATTCAAAAATTAAAAACAAAGCGTGAGTGTCTTACAACTACATCGCAACATCTGCAGCGTGAACGCAACATCGACTAAAACTGAGTCAACAAAAGTCTCATTACTCAAAATAGTTCTGCGCAATTCAGAAGAAGATTCAAGAATATTCAGAGTATTTCAGTGCAGTCCAAATTTCCTTTTTCTCAGATACCCGTGGGGGGAGAGGGGCAACGGTATCAAGGCTTCGCGCGCACGCCGTAGTGTCTCGAGATGCCCAAAAACACATATTCAGGTTGGGCTCAGGCCCGTGATCCAGCCCCATAGGACAGCTGGTATAAGGCGTCAAGGAGGAGACGAGCTATAAATTGCCAGGGTGGTCTGTCCAGCCGGGTGAGACCTCGGTTTGCCTAAAGGAGGCTCAGCTTGGACAGCCAGTGGCCATAGCAGCAGGTCAAGACTGCCACTTTTGGATTTGAACTTTGCCACTTTAAATGCAACTAAGGGGAAAAATTGAGAACTAAAAATTATTACATATGACCCAGAAAATAACAGTTGAAAACGTATACTGTAGTTTATTTCATACGAAATAAGTGCGTACAATTGAAAACTTAAGTTTGTCTTTTAGTTGTATTTTATTGATCAAAGATTTGAGATTTGAAGAGAAGTTTATATTATATATAAAGAAGAAAATATCGAAATTTATAAGATCAACACAGAGAAAAATCATTTTAAACACATATTTGTAGTTTATTTCATACAAAATGAGTGACCGCGATTAATATACATTTGTTTTTGTACGTAATATTTATTTTAGCGAAATATGTACATTCAGAAAATTGGTACGGAACTCTCGGTGTATAAGTACCGCTCGCGCTTGACCATTATTTTTTTTCCTTCTTGTGGTTTTTCTTAACTCAAAAAATTTGTCTAAATGTTAGTCGAACTCGCGCAACGAAATTACGTGTCCATTTTGTAAATATATGAATTTATAAAAGCTGGTATATCTGAATTTGTTCGTGACAAATTTTGTATGAAATAAACTATAGATAACATTTTGTTTAATTATTTATATCTGTAATTTACCTATAAATAATTAATTTCAGTATTTTTTTTTAATTTAGTACCCAATACATTTAGATACCGCGGCGTGTTTTGACTGATGCTATCACGTATTTGATTTATATTGACTTGTTGACCTTATAGGTTCTAGATAAAAAGAAATTACTGAAAGAGAAACAAGTACTTAGACAAATTGTCAGAGGGTCACTCTGAGAGAAACGTAACAAAGATTTTTAAATCTTGCACCCTGTAAACTCCTTAATTTAGTTTTACTATAACAATATGTAAAATTATACCTGAGCTAGGCTTATTTATTGTTCTTTACACGTGACTTTCATAACAGAGAAGGTCCTGATAACATCGGTGTAGGTTACGGGTTCATTGCCAGTTTTAGGTAAATATTTTCCTAAAGTAAACAATATATTACCGAGCCTGGTCGCTCTTTAGCTAATTTTCGAGATATAGCGGTTTGGTTTTGGATCTTAATACGGAGCTTTGTTAAGCTACTAGAGCGAGTAATTGAAAATAATAAAAAGTTAATTTAATTCATATTCACTTGGTGTGCATTCATTGAGGACTGTCGTAACGCAGACGGGCAGCACTTGCCTGTAGACTCGACGGTTTATAGGTTCAACTCCCACTCGAGGGAGATGGATTTTATTTTCATTTTCTTCGTTCTGACAACTAGGCAAGCTCTGCGTTAAGTTCCACTACTCAACAAGCAATGCCTCGAAAAGCGGAGAACGGAGTGTTTTAACACTAGGTTCTCGTGGTTCCTGCGGTTGCCTCGGCCTATCCTGCTATGAGTGTGACAGAGAGCCAAAAAATATTTAATTTATAATAAATTTATTTAATTTAATTAAATAATTGTACCGAGCGAGCGTCGAATCTGTGACCGTCACGCTTATAACCAGTGGCTATACGCCATAGTAAAATATAAGGAAATTTATCCATATTTAAATTAATTTTGAACATTTGTTACGAGATTGTGTTCACGTAAATGATATCGTTATCGCAATGTACTGTATATTGTTTAAGATTAGTGTCTCTATTTAAACGTCTAGTTTAAATATGCCAAATTTATTATTTAATTATTATTATCTAATAACTAGTGTAGTAATTTAGATGAATTTTGTTGAAAAGCTCTCCGTTGTTAAACTTAGTGATACAAGTCTCCACAGTAAGCGTTAATGGCTATCCCTAAGAGTCATAACTTCAAGTTTAAGTATTTCGAGCTTATTAACGAACTGACCAGGAATAAGTTTAGAGTAAATCTACATGTGATTGAAGTAGGAGCGAGAGGTATAACAGCGAAATTTCTCTATAGCTTACTAAAAGATCTCGGTCTGTCTAGAACTATTACTAATATGTTTCTAGAACACACTTCGAAGGCGGCATTAGCAGAATAATTTCGAATTTGGTTAGGTAGTGGGAGGAGGAGGAGGAGGCCCCTTTAAACCTACACTTGGGTCGCAAGTCCCAAGCGCTGATTGGAGCTCTTCTTCCTACAACACGATGAGCCCGGCACCCACACGGTGAACTCATGGAATGCTAAACAGTTTCTTTTATTGCGCTAAGTGTGCGCGTTTTCGACCTACAATTTTACTTTTGGTACCGTTTTAAAGATATCGAAAAGGCGAATTGGTAAAATGTATAGATGATGTTCACACTTGAACAGCTCTATTGATAAATGATTAATCAAATTTTACATGTCAGTTGGATTTTGTTGAAAAACATTTAAACGTTTTGATGATGATTTTTATCAGTCACAGAATTTTACTAAAAAGTGTTAAGATAATTAGTTAAATAATTAAATATTATAAACCCACTAGTGTCGGGAAGAAAGACCGCATTTTGAGGCTTCTGGCTGCTATATTTCTAAGATACCCTATTATACACATAAAATATGGGTGGTAGTAAATGAAATTACAGCAGCTTTCTATTTAAAGCAAAGTACAAAATGACGTAAGTGTTTAGGAAAAAAATGAAAAAATCAAAGCCAAATTATCAATGTAAAGTAAATATGGCAACAATGAAATCTTATCACTTAAATAAAAAGTGCAAATATATGTATGTCATCATCTTGTATAATTACGTTACTATATATTTGTATGTATAGTAATTATATTATATTTTATGTATTAAAATAAATATATTAATATAAGAAAGGAATAATGGTTGCAGGCGTTATTTATTTGGTGTTTTTTTAATAACCATAATCGGGTAAAGTTATTTTTTTAGGCTCACATTCATCTCGCTCATAGAATGGTAGGCAGAGGGATTCGCAGGAACCGTGGGGGATAGTGTTAAGACACTCCGTTCCCCGCTTTCAGCCTTTTCAAGGTACTTTGTTTTGAGTGGAGAGCGAATAAAAAGGAAATGAAATAATGCATCTTCCCCAAGTAGGAATCGAGCCCCTTCATCGTGTATACAGGTAGGCGTACCGTCTCTTTCTCTCTCGCTTTCTAAGTCGTCAATTAAGTTAATTAAATTAAGTCTAATACTAGGTATATAAATACTGAGTAAGTAATTTTGATATTGTTCGCCAGGTTAGTCTAGCTGGGATGGTCGAGGCATCCTTGTTTATAACATCCTTGATCCTTGTTTATAACAGACATCCAAGGTAAAAAGGATCTCCCTCGCTTCTTAGGTCCGGTATCTAAGCTCAGAACTTGCCTTGTCATGTAGTCTTCAGGTCTTCTCATTACGTGGCCGTACCACTTCAAACGAGCTTCGGAGAGCTTGTCTTCGATTGGGCGGATCTTAAAATTCCCACGGATATGTTTGTTTTTCACTCTGTCTACAAGGGTGACTCCTCCTGCCCTTAGCATTCTCATCTCTGTCGTGTGCATTTTCATGGTATGAGTTTTCTTCATAGGCCAGTATTCAGCTCCGTGAATAAGAACGCAGTTTTGTATGCCTTTCCTTTAACTTTTATCGGCATTCTACCTACCTATCGCATAAGACACCTGACAGTTCCCGCCACTTCATCCATTCTGTGTTAAGTTGGTGGTATCAGCGTCGATCTTACCATCATTTATGGTAGTAGAGCCTAGATACTTAAAATTTGCTACTTCTTTCAGATGGTTAAACGTCAATTTCGTTTTGATAACGTCACAATAAAGCTATCTAAGCATAGTTGTAAATTTGAGACGCCCAGATCTCTTCCGGTCTTGATTTCCTCCAGTAGCACTTTTTTGTACAAGAGTATAATGTACACCTACCTTGTACGAAACCCCGACTTTTTCTGCGATTTGGAGCAAAGAATAACCTTCTTCGCTCAAAGTACAGACAGCACTCCGCTGTTCAAGCGAAATCTGTTTCCTTTTTTGTCCATTTTATGAGCTTACAAACGTTTTTAACTGTCACATGAACGTCACTAATCACACTGAACTCTATCTAAACTGGTAATTTTTGAAATAATACACCCATATTCCAAATATTATACATTACTTATTACTACAACAATGCTTTAAACTGCCTATTCTAAGAAATTTTCAAATAATATATTTTTTGATGGATTTATTACGGTGTAGTCTTTCTGTCGACGAAAATTAGGGTGTTTCCAAACTTTTGGACGGTATTGTATATATATTTGTGAATTTACTAGACAAAGCTAGTATAGGTTAATTAATTTCGTGATTTCTAGATTGTGTGTTGTATGTATGGTTTTTTATATACATATATTTAGTAATTCTGTTTTATATAATATCATATAGTAAGAAATTTACAAGAATTATATAAGCTGTGTAATTTATGCCACAAATTTAATCAAATTTCGCCAATTATACCACAATATATCTAATTTAAGTAAAATTTTAATAATTACTTACTTTTCAATGATATAAAAAGGTTTCTGAACCTTGTTTTTTGTTATTCCTTGGGGAAAATAACAAGTTATTATTAAATATGATACTGTTGTTTATTTGTTTCTTTCACTACAAGAAATGCGCAATTAATTTATATATAGATATTTTATTACACACGTCCTCATTGTTTCTCACAGCATAACAAGTTAGTGTGTTATCAATAAAGAGATACATTACAAAAAATATTAATTTTAGGGTTTTGTAAACAGAAACCAATATGGGTTCTGGGTATTTTTTATTTTGGATTTTCGGTCAAAGTCAAGACCATTTTACTCTAGAATGAGTGTTTCAAATGAGGTAAAATTAATGCTTAAATTAATGGTAGGCAAAGCGCGGCGTTGAGTTCCGCCACTCAACACGCAATGCCTCTGAAAAAAGGCGGAAAGCGGGGACGGAGAAAGCAGGGAACGGAGTTAGGCAACGGAGTATCTTAACACTAGGTTCCCACGGTCCCTGCAGTTCCCTCTGCCTACCCTGCCATGTGCGGGATAAAGTGCGAAGTTAAAAAAAAATATAAATTAATGGATAAATAATTAATAGATAAATTTATGATATCGATCAAATATCAGAATTATATATTCTTGTAAGAACTGTTAAGTAACATTATATGGGGCTTAATTAACAGTACAGCTTTGTTTCTTTGGGCCATTGAGGCATGAGTGCATATTATATGAATTTTGTTTTATGTATTGGGAGAGACGATCAATTTTTTTACTGCGTGAAGTAAATAAATAAATAAATGAAAAAAAAATTGAAGCCAGAAACTTTTAATTAAATAACATTACCTTCTTTTAAAAGACATTCCTATTTTTATTTATTATAATTAAGAACGTATACATAGCAACATACACATACATATATAACTGTTAGATAGAAATAAAACGATTGAAACTTGAACAAACAGCGAAATTACTTCAAAACCAAATGTGCTTATCATGTTTTTAAGGATTCAGCATCTTAAAGAAGATAAAAAACCGTTATAATTTTATATATTTTCGTTGAGGACCGTTGTGGCGCAGAGGCGCAACGTCTACCTGTAACGCGACGGTTACTGGGTTCGATCCCCAATCGGAGAAGATGGATTTTTCTATTTCCATTTTCTTCGCTCTGGCATCTAAGGCAAAGCGCGGCGTTGAGTTCCGCCACTCAACACGCAATGCCTCGAAAACGGCCGGAAAGTGGGGACGGAGTAAGCAGGGACTAAGTAACGGAGTGTCTTAACACTAGGTTCTGATGGTTCCTGCAGTTCCCTCTGCCTACCCTGTCATGTGCGGGATAAAGCGTGAAGCTAAAAAAAAAAATCAATTTAGGTTCAATGGAGCTCAAAAGATTCACTCTTCTAAATCAACATAATTAAAACAAATTATATGAAAGTATAATCAGCCGCGTGATCGAAAAATAGAGAATATTTATCCCGAGTAAATATTTACCGTTTACATAAATTTGGACGCAATCCTTAAACTACAGTACTCGGGCGTAACAATTCCCTATTTCGATAAAGTTAAGAACTTAGGGCTTATAATTGACAGTAATATGTTTTGGGCACCGCATATTAACAAAATTAGCAGGCGCATGCATTTCTTCTTTCATTCTCTTAAGTGACACCAATACTTCCTCCTTCACTACATATGCCGATGTTTGCTATCTAGGCGTGACCGAGGAGCTGCTAAACAAGTTAGAGCGATTACAAAACCTAGCCATTCGTTTCATTTTTGGTCTACGTTAGTATGATCATGGTTTTGAACTTCTAAATTTCTATTCAAGTTTCTTAATTTCCACAACTTTTTTTCTTATCTACGTTCCCAATTCACTGTGCTTCCTCCTCCCTCATGCTCTAGGCGGTCTTGTGTCATACCGACACTCGGCATACCGAGAAGCAACACCAAATTCCTGCAAAATCTGCATATGTTGCAACTCTTTGGAATCAACTTTTCATTCAATTTCAATAAATTTCAAAAATAAATAATTATTTAAAAAATGTAACTACAACCTCAGATTTTGCCATTTTTGCCTATCATTATAACATCCAAAGTGGTTAAAGTGATTCACCATTCCATTTTTATTGCTAAAAACGAATTGCTCAATAAAAACAAATTTAGAAGACACATCAATTTTAGTCACCTTTTACTATTATCATAAGCTTCTCATATACACTTTATTCGTAAATATAAGCTGAAACTGATTACCTGTCAAGATATTATTGTTACAGAATACAATTATTTATTTATTGAAACAAAAAAGGAGTGTGTATGTTATATGATTTAATATTAAGAAATAAAAATATCAAAAATATATGATCCTCGTTGTAAACCCAAGAATCAAGAAGCATTTTTTCGTTGGATCGCTAAACTGTTACGCTGATTGCTAAAATTGTCAAATTCCCTTGGATCACCGGAAGCCAGCCGTTTTAATATCTTTTTAACAAATAAATTGTATTATTTTCTAGCTACCACAAGGAGATTGACCCAGCCACACTTATCAATTGTAGCCTGATAAATCTTCTCATGGTTGACACGTCCAGTCTTGCTGCAAAAACCTTCGCCTTTACGCCTATAGCCCTAGTACTTTTCGCTTAAATCTTGATATATCTCAAGAATTCAGATATTTCAAGTGAAGTGAAAAATTCAATATTATACTCATAGTCCGGTCAATATAGACATTTTAAATGACTCTTAGAATCGCGATATCTCAGGAATGGTAACTGTTAGGAAAAAAATCATTGATACCATTTTTGTAGATAATTTTAAGATCTACAACTTTGGTTTGAAGTTTTTATTGATAAAACTTACTATTTTCAAGCAAAATCCAAATCACCTCAAATTTTGACCTTTGACCTCGAATAACTTTTTAAGCACACATAAGATCGATGGGGACTTTTAAAACTTTGATTCGTAATGGTAAACTATAGGTCTTCACCAATATTTGGATTTCCGGGAATTTTTGTTATTTTACCACTTTTTTATGTCTAAATTGACCGGACTATGAATAAAAATGTTTGTGTATCAGTAAACTTAACTTTAGTGAAGTAACTTAAGTAAACTTAATTTATTTTTTCCGTAGAACGCTAATATTGGTATGGAATCTCTTGTGAATGTGATTTGCCTTTGTGTGTGTATGTGTATTGTGTGTGTATATTTAAGATTAAAAATAGTATATTAAAATAAAACTATTTTTGCTATTTTACATATTACGCAGCAGTCAGTACTTAGAAAAAAAATACAATTTTATGCCATCAGCAACTAAATTGGCTTGTAAAGAAACATATATTAGTATTTTCGAACCAAATATTATCATTATATAATAAAATGAAGATGTAAATTTTGTTTAGTAAAAATCGAAAGTATATTTAAAAACTTGTTTTTGGAAATCTCTTCTTTTAAAAGATAAAAATGAAACCCTTATGCAATTCAATAACTTTGTTGTACTTTTGGCACGTGGAAAAATCAAGTCGAAATTAATATCATAAATTCAAGTCAATGATATTTTGGAACATAAACGTAATCAAACTTCTAAGTCATAATAATCAAAAGATATGAGCGTTTATCCTTATATTTGTTGCATTTTGTATGGTATAATCGTAAATGTATATGAAATACTAATCATCATCATCATTATCATCATGTCAGCCATAGGACATCCACTGCTGAACATAGGCCCTAGGGACCTCCAGTGCGCCCTATCTAATGCTATTCGCATCCAGTGGCTGCCTGCTACCCGGACCAAGTCGTCCGTCCACCTGGTAGGAGGCCGTCCCACGCTGCGCTTGCCGGTACGTGGTCTCTACTCGAGAACCTTTCTGCCCCAGCGGCCGTCAGTTCTCCGTATCATGTGCCCTGCCCATTGCCACTTTAACTTACTAATTCGTTTGCGGATATCCTCGAAATGAAAGACTAATAAGATCTTTGAAATATATAAAATATATTAAATATTGTCTTTTTATATTTTTTATGCAAATTTTTTTTTATTTTTTGTGGGAAATATTTAAATTTTTATTTTTTTTATAAATAAATATTTTCACCAACGAAATATCTGTAATCAGGATGTTAGTAGGTAACTCTCGATGCGCGAGTACTGCTCGCAATGGACCAACATTTCTTGGAACTATTGGATCCTTTTTATATTTTTACTTTTTATAATTATGTTAATATATATATATATATATATATATATATATATATATATATATATATATATATATATATATATATATATATATATATATATATATATATATATATATATATATATATATATAATATATATATATATATATATATATATATATATATATATATATATACATATATATATATATATATATATATATATATATATATATATATATATATATATATATATATATATATATATATATATATATATATATATATATATATATATATATATATATATATATATATATATACATATATATATATATATATATATATATATATATATATATATATATATATATATATATATATATATATATATATATATATATATATATATATATATATATATATTAACATAATTAGTAACACATATGTATGTATATTAATTATTAACATATAACCTCGATGCTTAGAATATTGCCTCAAATTGTGATCAAAATCAATCTACCTGTGATCTATAAAGATTCATTATTACCATTATTTCTATTTTAATTATGTTTATTTAGAAAATATTTTGTAACCAAATACCAAACACATAAAATCGATACGATGGAGCCAATACAAATGAAAATTTTGACCTAAATAACAACTGTTTACACTCAAAATAAAGATTTCCACACAACAACATCATCTACAAACCAAAATAACCAAGTCGTCTAAGTACGTGGCTATTGCTTTCTCCATTTTTATTTTAATTTTAAGATCTGGAAAAAGAAAGGAATATAAATCTTTCATATTTCTTTCGCCTCGTCCACTGTTAATCACTTTTTCATACAGGCCCTCCAGGCAGGGTTCTCCCAGGCTCCCTCCACATCTTATACTACTACGACTATTGGTGGTAAAAGGCGGAAGCCTATATTCATACGTTTTATTTCTCAGATGTTGACTTTTCAAATTAATAGCATAGTTATTAATAAATAAATAACTAAATAAAGGTACATACATTTAGACGATAATTTCAATTAATGTTTAACTTCTCTTATGTTTTTATTTACTTGTGTTATTTTTGCTTTTTTTTTAATTTTTGAAAAATGTTTATTATGCATTCATTTAAATATAGATTGAATTCACACTATACCAAGATATTTATATTGAGATTTAAAACAAACGATACCAATATTAGTCGAGGATCAGTCCAGGTATTAAATTTTAACATGATTATCTATATTTTATAATATAGGAAAATATTTTAAAATGTTTTTTTTTTTAAATTTCATAGACTTTATCACTTTACGCAATTCCTTACTTCCGCACTTATCTTATTTTAGAATCATATCTAGAGATCTTCAAATGTAGCTACGATAATAAATAATATGATTTTCAGGTATATATAATTTCATCATGGCTGAGATCGTGTGATTTGATATCATATTTACTTCTTATAGTATATATACGTATATATATGTTTATATTTAAATATTTATAATGCCTATGTAATTACGCGTTCACTAAATATTTTCGTAGTGATAACAGTGTGGAAGAAGCGTTCAGTAGTGGATTGGCAACATGGGGAAGTTGCAACAGGCACACACCAGTATAGCTTGTATGTATTTTAATTTTAAATTTAATTAAATTTAATTTAAATTTTAAATTTAATTTTCAGTGTTATATATAATTATCTTTTAGTTTAAAATATAGCCTCCAGATCTTGAGTGTAGTTACAATTTCATATGAGTTAGAAATTATGTAAATATACGTTTGATACATATTTAGGTTATAAATATTTATTATAAATTTAAATTCTTAATTAACTTTTTTTTGTTATTTTTCTATTTGTTTTTTTTTTTTTAAATTTAATCACAAAATTTACTTCTTTCTTGATTTCCCAAAAAAACCTTTTTTAATTTTATATTGGTGATGTGAATCTAGTCTTAAGAGAGACAGAAGAAGAAAAAGAAATTTTAATCTTTTGAAATGAAAGTGGTGTAGTAATGTAAACAAAAATCGTTAACGTGTTACGATCAATCTTCTGATGGTTTTTTTTAACTCATTTTCCTCCGCTAAATGGTTTTGATATACAGCTGGTCTGATTATTTTTATTTTTTAAACGAAACATCCCCTTTGTTTGGCAATCCAATATTGGGTTCAAACCCAATATTATATTTTATTCTATTAGTAAATTTGTTCACTATCAATATTATTTATTTCTAATAGTACCATAAATTGGTTTACTATGAGTATTATTAATAAGATTATAAAGCAGAATGTTTACATTTCTATTTATATATTTGTTTATTTGTACAAATTATTTATTGAGTATTTATAATAATTTCTCTTATTTACTTCTAAGAACTGAATAATTTATAGCCCTTACAATTAAGGATTTATAATCAATGTAAATGATAACTTTCAAATGCAAATTTTAGTCATAATATAATATAATCTAATGTATATGTATATATATATAATCTAATGTATATATATATATATATATATATATATATATATATATATATATATATATATATATATATATATATATATATATATATATATATATATATATATATATATATATATATATATATATATATATATATATATATATATATATATATATATATATATATATATATATATATATATATATATATATATATATATATATATATATATATATATATATATATATATATATATATATATATATATATATATATATATATATATATATATATATATATATATATATATATATATATATATATATATATATATATATATATATATATATATATATATATATATATATATATATATATATATATATATATATATATAGTCGTTAATACGATGAACCAGTGTGAGTGTCAACTGATAAACAATAATAAATATACGTATATAATATTGGGTTTCTACGGCTCTGTAAACCCCGCCATGTGCGAGATACAACGTAAGATGGAAAAAGAGAGTCAAATGTTAGGTCACTCCGTTACCAACTTTCCAAACAAAATAGAAAAAATACTAATGGCGGAAATTAACACTGTGTTTTGTCTAACTGTACACAATGATAGAATGATGAAGCATTGGTGTTAAGTTTTACCACCTAATGCAGCGTCTTACGGTGAAAATTGGAGAAAACTCTTGAGACTACACTAAGTATCTGTTAGGCTAAAAATACTAACTTTTTCATACTGAATTGTAGAATTAAGTTTAAATTATGGGAATATTTATTACTTGGATGCTCTTGAGTAGAGCCATATTTGTTTAACGCAATCGAAGGATATGAGAGTTTAAGTTTAGTTTTCATTGCATTTTGCATGAAATTGTATTAAAGATTATCTTACTAAAAGAAATAGCAAAATTTTAGAAATTTTACTATATTAATGCAATAAAGGAGAAATATCTACTTACTACTAGTAAAGATATATTTTAAAAGAAGAGAAATCGGAAAAATCATACATTTACAGATATTCACGGATATTTGTAGTGTAAAACGATTGTAAGTTTAAAATTGTCTAAATTTAAAGTTGTATTTCCGTTAACCAACGGAACCCTAAATGCTATGCTAAAAGACTGGCACTTGACCGAATAACTAAACCTCGTCGAACCTTAAACCAATGTCATCATCAAAACAACTTTTGAACTGAACTTATTAGAACATTACTAACTAGAATAGTCTAGATTATAATGTATTGACCTCTATACGCAATTATATCAAGAAAAGGAATGGACCTGATAACAAACAAGGGACAGTAATAAAGGATCTTACATACATATATATCACTATACAGTGTCATTGATAAGGTGTATTTAACGAACTCGTTTCATTATTTATGCACAGTAATCAATTATGTTAACAATTGGTTATTTTCCTTTGGATTTTTGTACTAATACAAATGAAAAATAACATAAAAATATAAAACGTTTATAATATTTCGTATTTAGGTTTAATTTTTTAGCGTCTTTTCCTGTATATAGTAGGGTAAATAGTGAGAAATGAGTGTCTAGACACTCTTCTTCACTGTACACCGAATTTCCAGAGCGGAGAAAATAAAATAGCTATAGCTAACTAATCTGATGAAATAATGATTTAACAAGTGATGACCGTAGTTTTGTTAGAATGGAAATCCCGTACAGCGCGGTCCTTCCGAGATCTGGGAATCTTAAGAAAGTTTCCCTGTGTTGCCTGGTCTTTATGATGATTATTGTCTTCCCTATTTTTTTAAAGCTGGAGAAGAATGCGTTATAATACTAGGTCTACTGTATTCTGCTATTTAAGGAAAACAGATGAGAGCTAATAAATCAAATAACGCAATAAAAATAAACAGTCTCTGATTATATGCGCGTCGGTTGTGAGTTCAATTTTACTCTTGAAGAATGTATAGTTATATTCCCTTGTTGAAGTAAATAGTAAAAGCGCGGCGTTGTGTTGCGCCACCTAACACTTCATCCAGTAATATTTTTTTATTATCTCCCGTATATTACTATAGCATGTCGCTTCCATTTCCATCTACATGAGGGCATTACATATTGAGTGGCGGAACTCAACGCCGCGTTCTATCTTGTTATTAGAACTAGGGAGTTGAATAATTCCTCCACTTCCGATAGGAATCGAACCCACATGCAGCGGTACTTTTGTGCCATTCAACGACAGATTAACTTAAATCTTTTATATTCATCTCAGGTACTGAGATTGTACTCACGAAGCCGGTAGCCAATAAAGCTTCTTCTTATATTTAAAAAATATTCTAATTTAATTCAAACAATCATATATAAAAATGAGACCAAGGTTCATATTAAGATGCATATTTCCCAATATAATTCAATAATAAACAATAACAATAAAAGATGTGATATTTAATTGAAATATATTATACTATAATATTATGAAGCCAGTTTGTCTGTCTCAAAAATAGTGGATAGCTAAAAAAATTATTTTGTTTTTAGATAGTCTATAAAAATTGTCCAGTAATATTTAATATTTTACTATATTACTATTTTAGGCTATCGCCTTTTATAGTAATATAATAAAATTATATATATATATATATATATATATATATATATATATATATATATATATATATATATATATATATATATATATATATATATATATATATATATATATATATATATATATATATATATATATATATATAATAATAATATTTTTTTATTATCTCCCGTATATTACTATAGCATGTCGCTTCCATTTCCATCTACATGAGGGCATTACATATTGAGTGGCGGAACTCAACGCCGCGTTCTATCTTGTTATTAGAACTAGGGAGTTGAATAATTCCTCCACTTCCGATAGGAATCGAACCCACATGCAGCGGTACTTTTGTGCCATTCAACGACAGATTAACTTAAATCTTTTATATTCATCTCAGGTACTGAGATTGTACTCACGAAGCCGGTAGCCAATAAAGCTTCTTCTTATATTTAAAAAATATTCTAATTTAATTCAAACAATCATATATAAAAATGAGACCAAGGTTCATATTAAGATGCATATTTCCCAATATAATTCAATAATAAACAATAACAATAAAAGATGTGATATTTAATTGAAATATATTATACTATAATATTATGAAGCCAGTTTGTCTGTCTCAAAAATAGTGGATAGCTAAAAAAATTATTTTGTTTTTAGATAGTCTATAAAAATTGTCCAGTAATATTTAATATTTTACTATATTACTATTTTAGGCTATCGCCTTTTATAGTAATATAATAAAATTATATATATATATATATATATATATATATATATATATATATATATATATATATATATATATATATATATATATATATATATATATATATATATATATATATATATATATATATATATATATATATATATATATATATATATATATATATATATATATATATATATATATATATATATATATATATATATATATATATATATATATATATATATATATATATATATATATATATATATATATATATATATATATATATATATATATATATATATATATATATATATATATATATATATATATATATATATATATATATATATATATATATATATATATATATATATATATATATATATATATATATATATATATATATATATATATATATATATATATATATATATATATATATATATATATATATATATATATATATATATATATATATATATATATATATATATATATATTCGTTTTGTTTCGTGTTTCGTGCCAGATAGTCTTTAAAAATATTTAGTAGTATAGCCTAATATAGTCTAGTAATATTTGAGTATATTAGTTTTTGAAGCCATAGCCTTATTTAGTAAAATAATATATACTAAAGTATTCAATAATTCAACAATAACGGTATGACACTTAATTTGAATATACTATATAATGTTATGAAGTCGGTTCGTTTGTCCCAAGGAACAGATAAATATATAAAATATTTTAGTGTTAGGTAATCTTTAAAAATAGTCCAATACAGTCTACTAATATTTTACTATATTACTATATCAGGCTATAGTCTATAAGCTATAAACAGCTATATTACTTCACATTAATCATTGTTCATAAGTCATTCATAATAACGTTTTTCTATTCAAGGGAGAAGTTGTACGTTAAGTTAGTCTTATATATAATTATATAAATTTACATATGAAATTATTAGATTATATCTATTATTTTATAGCTTCTGCTCGTGCCTTCACGAGTGGAATTTGAAATAAAATTGAAATGATTGGATTGTTGTATAGTTGTATAACACTTACATATTACTTTAATTTGTTATTGATTTTTTTTATTTTTTTTGTTTCTTGATATATTTTGCCATCTAATGTCAAAATAATTTGTGATTTAGTTTTTGCTTTGATTCGAGATATTTTGAAATGTCAAACTCTCCCATTTTTTATCTGTGTAAAAGTTTAATTTAGTCTCAGTTCATTTTTATTTTGAAATAGTTTATTTTGAAAACCAAAATCTACAACATATTAAAAAAATCTTTTCATTTCAGGTTCCCTCGGGAACTTCCTGATGGGTTCCATGTACGTGTGGCCGTCGTACACACTACAACTTTACACCGATACTAACACAACCCTTGTATCACCTCCCATGAACGACATGGAAAGCTCTTTAGTAGGCAGCTTTCCTCCATTAGGGGCAATGTGTGGAAGTGCGATCGCTGGATGGATTATCAGTGTATATGGAAGACAGAAGGGTGCTCTCATTATAGCTATACCGATGGTGGTAAGTTCGTCTTTATAGCATTACAGTAGATGGGTACGCAAAGGGAACCTAATTTTAAGACACTCCGCTTATCTCGTATCACATTTTTTTTATATATTTTGTGTTTGGTGGTATACGCTGCGATTTGTCTATTAGACAGGAGAACTTAATATAAATTTAAATTTTAATAATAACGCACGTAGAAATTTGACCTTACACATTAACAACATTAAGACAGTTTAAAATATGGTGACTATTTAAAATGATTATAACTTTTGAAAACAAATCTTTATCTTCTTTTTTTAAGCTTCACGCTTTATCTCGCATATAAGCGTAAGGAACTGCAGGAACCATAGGAACCTAGTGTTAAGACACCTAGCCCCTGATTTCTCCGTCCCCGCTTTCCACCTTTTTCTTGTTTTTATTAATAGCGTTTCGAGTATGCCAGTTGAGCACAAATCACTTCGCCAATATTGTGAAGAATGTACGGTTTATATATATTACACAAAAGAGGAATATACATATAAAATAGATACAGTTTAAATCTTTTAGCAATATAACAAATGTTTTCCACAGGGATAACAATACTTACTTTAGTTAAAGTACCAGTAATAGGTGTTTCGTCAATATTTTTGATGTCAATAATACCTTCTTTTTTAAATTAGAGTTCATTTTATTTATATTATTATAAAAACTTTTGTTTATGATGTGTTAAATTTCAAATAATATCTATAAAATAAATAAACGAATCAAAATTGCAATATAGGTACCTATACTTAATATAATATCAAACCTGCTACTAACACGTTGTTTTCTTCATTACAGATATCCTGGTTAATGATAGATCTGACAACATCATCTATTGTGATATTGATAGCGAGGTTCCTGGGCGGGGTCTCGGGAGGTGCCTTTATGGTACAATCTCCCATATATGTGTCGGAGGTTGCCGAGGAATCCATTAGAGGGGCTTTGGCTTCTGGTTAGTCAAAATTGCCCTTATCGGCTTCACATATTAACTTGCTTTATTATAGTTGCACGCTAATTTAAAATACAACGTTTCTAAATTTCTGCACAATTTTCGGAATATCGCGTATTTAGGTCAGAATTTAAGGTTTGGTTAGTCTTTCTGAAAGAGGAAATAGAAAAATCACTATCCCAAGTTGGGATAGAGATTCTATCCCAACTTGGGATAGTGCGCTAGTGGGATAGAGCAATTGCTTCAACAGTTAGAGGCTAGCCCATTGTGTCACAAAAACGCTTTTACTTTTTTTTACGTATTATTCAAAGTGTTTTATTGGTCGTTCAACGACGATTCGAGAACACGTGTCGAATCTACTTTTCCATGTAAATATTATTATCGCAATTTTATATGAGAACAGAAAAACGAAATATCCCCCACAAAAATTCAATAACAAAAGCCGCTTTCCATTAAGTAAAGTACGCAAAATAACCCAGGCTAGTATATAGAGGAAGACCAGAATTTTGATCCCGTTCTGTACTTTTTGCAATATATGCGAGATATTACGGATTATCAAATAATTGGTTGGTTTAACGCCGAAGTTTACAACTTTAACTATATCTATCTATATAATTTCATATTTACACCTATCGTCTTTCTCCCACAGCACCTCTATCTTGCTACTGCATAGGCGTCTTAGCCTCGTACCTCCTGGGTTGGTTCCTATCATACCGCTACGTCATTTGGATCAACATGATCTTCTGCATAGCATTTATGGCCTTAATGCTGACTGTTAGAGAGAGTCCTGTATTCTTGATGAGGCAGAATAGAGAAGAGGTAAGTGTGTTTTGTTCTATGGAGGAACATAAACTGATTTATTTAGGCTATTTTTCATATAATGGTTCCCAATGAGCACTCTTAGTATCGAGTGGGAACCTTACTGGGTTCCTACTGGTTATACGGAATCCAGTAAGGTTCCCTATTTTTTTTAGATATTGAAATAGAAAAAAATACAATTTCTTAATATTTAATTACAATTAACATATACTTATAAATATTTCACAGGAAGCACGTTTAGCCATCGCCCATTACAGAGGAGCTTCGGTAACATCAAAAATTGTTTTAGAAGAGTTCTCAAGACTGAAACAGCAGATTACACCCGCGGTAGAACTTTTATCTGTAGATACAGGTATTTGAAGGTTTTTTTTTAATTTTCACAAGTATTACAATGCAAAAGGTAACTTTAATTAACAGCTAACAATAGCTGGTTCATATACTTAATAGGAGAAGTATCCATTATCGACATTATCTCATTAAAAACATTAATAATTTTATTTGTAGCCAAATTTCTTTTTTTAGGGTTCCGTACAAAAATAAAAAACGGAACCCTTATAGAATCACTCGTGTTCCTGTCCGTCCGTCTGTCACAGCCAATTTTTTCTGAATCTATTAGACCGAATCAGGTGAAATTTAGCAGGATGGTGTAATGTCCTGACCGGAACACAGATGTGTAACGTAAAAAATATTTTTTTGAAATAAGGGTTATTTTCAGGGGATAAATTATTAGTTAGTTAGTTTCGATGATATTCATGAAAAAAGCCGAAAATTGACCATTCCTTTCCTCCACCAACGTAACTAATCTAATATATCTTAAGAATGTGTAAATAATTTAAATTATTGTACTTAGTTCTTATCTCATTATTATAATATTTTTCATTAACTTTGTTTAATCTTTACTAATTTATAGTAGTGATTATATTTATTTATTATATTAATATTTTTAGATGGGAAATTTGAAAAAGAGGAAGAGGCTGAAAAACAGAAGCTTCAATCGGAAAACGAGGATGTGGAGCCTCCGAAGAAAATGTCGTCATTTAAAATGCTATGTAAGTTATTGGGTATCTACCTGTAAACGTGATGGTAAGTGGGTTCGATTCCCACTTGGGGAGGATGGATTATTTATTTTTCAATATTTTTCGGTCTGGTAACCAGGCAAGCACGGCGTTGAGTTCTGCCACTTATCATACAACGCCGCAAAAAGATGGAAAGTGGTATTTTAATATAAGAGGACAAGAACGGGGTGTATTAGTACTAGGTCCCTTAGGTACTCTCTGCTTACTCTGCTACGTACGGGATAAAGCGTGAAGATAAAAAAAATAAAAATATATAACAAGGAAAGTGCTTGTTATATCTAGAAAAAAGAAATGAAATTAATTAATTAATCCCAAGAATATTATTATTATGGACTTATTAGTTTTGCGCTACAAAAGCGACATCACGCTATAAAAATATCCTTTTATACTGTTAAAGTTTTGTCTAACCGACGATAGATGGCGCTGTACTGTAAATAAATCACGTCTACTAATTTCTTAGTTCAAGAAATAAATTAAATTATTATATTTTTATAGTAATTGCTTAGAAAAAAAACATGTTATTGAAATTTTATCTAGCAGTATATTTTACTTACGTTTTTAAAAGCTGTCAATAGATGTCGCTGCACTAACTTTAATTTTGTTATAATCTAAGATTACATTTTGTTTTCAGTCTTTACTCCATCTTCACGGCGTGCTTTTATTGTGGTTGGAACAGCATTGTCTCTACAAGTAAGTATTAATAATAAAATTTAAATTATTTTCTTATTTAAAATTTTCATATTCCAAAAAATTCCGCTAGATGGCTCTGATCGACAGATTGTAACCATTGATAATAAGTTTATACATAAATAATACTATATTAATGTCATATTATGTTTTTAGGTTAAATAAAATAAAGTCTAACTTTAAATATATTAATTTATATTTTTTTAAGTTCCTAACGTGTTGTTAGTTTTTGAAGCATTGCAATAGGCTGTGTAAAAAGTTAAAAGAATTTATAATAATTATATATGTAGCAATAAAATTGTGCTAAAATGATATATGGAAAAACACTTAAAAATATAAAAAAATATTTATATATATTATAGTATAATATAATGCAAAAAAAATAAAAATTATCAAAAAAGTGAGCTTAGCAGAGCGTAGTTTCGATCTACGGACCTCTGGGTTATGGGCCCAGCACGCTTCCACTGCGCCACTCTGCTCTATACGAAAATATCGAAATTAATATACATTTACATATACATAGATGAGTTTTACAGTTTTATACTAATTTAACGTTGCTATGGCAACGCGTAATTAATTCCACAGCTTCCTTTGTAAAATTTTATTACATGCATATTGCTCATAAATTATACAGAAAAATTAGAAATGAAGGACTATACTCTAAATGAAAGACTATATAGAGATGAGACACTATACTCTCCGTTTTATTAGTTAGTCAAATTTTTTAACCATGTTATATCAATGAAAATGATGCTTTAAAGAATATGGTATCGGCAATGTAGGTAAAGCTGTTAATGATGTATGTCTATGTCTACATCAGACAAAGTACTGTAAAAGTATATGTAGCAAATATTTTTTTTTTAGCTTCACGCTTTATCCCGCACATGGCAGGGTAGGCAGAGGGAACTGCAGGAACCGTACGAACCTAGTGTTAAGACACTCCGTTGCTTAGTCCCTGCTTTCTCCGTCCTCGCTTTCCGCCGTTTGCGAGGCACTACGTGTTGAGAGGCGGAACTCAATGCCGCTTTTTGCCTAATAATAATCCAGAGCGAAGAAAATGGAAATAGAAAAATCCATCTTCCCCGAGTGGGAATCGATCCACAAACCGTCGCGCTTACAGGCAGACGCTACGCCTCTGCGCCGCGACGGTCCTCAATGTTTATTTAATTTAATTAAAATGTATAATAATTGATTATTTAGAAAATTTACTACTTAACCAAAATTATGTTTTGTTTCGGTAAAGCTATCCAATAGTACAAATTTAAACGCCTAGATAAAAAAGATAGCAATAATAACTGAACACAGCAATCTAAAATTGACGTATTGATTTGGTTCTTTCATAAAATGCCAAAATATTTGCTGTAAAGATTATGTTATGTAAAATTAAGTAAAAGTTCTTTCATAATTGAAGCATACAAAAAATATAAAAATGTATACCCTTTTTTTGATATCGGTCAAAAAAAATTAAAAAAAATTCTCTTGGGTTTTTTTACTATAATACTATATAATTTTTTTTTTTTTTAATTTTTTTTTAGCTTCACCTCTATCCCGCACATGGCAGGGTAGGCAGGGAACTGCAGGAACTATTAGAACCTAGTGTTAAGACACTCCGTTATTTAGTTCCCGCTTACTCCGTCCCCACTTTCCGCCGTTTTCGAGGCATTGCGTGTTGAGTGGCGGAACTCAACGCCGCGCTTTGCCTTAGTTGCCAGAGCGAAGAAAATGGAAATAGAAAAATCCATCTTCCCCGACTGGGGATCGAACCCAAAAGCCGTCGCGTTAGCCGCGTTACAGGCAGACGTTGTGCCTCTGCGCCACGACGGTCCTCTGATTAATAATAACTAAAACAGTTTTTTTATTATTAATAATATGTATAGCATATTTATTTATCCCCAGGTCATGATGGGGATGGTAGCAGTGCAAGTGTACGCTAAGGATATCTTCGCGAAAGCAGCTCCAAGTCTCTCTTCACACTTTTGTTCAGTAATGTTCGCGGTTGTTCTGCTACTGGGATGTCTTTTAAGCGCTGTTTTCACTGATAGATTTGGTAGAAAGGTGAAGTGAATTTAAATATTTTATTGATTTTTAACTCTAACATAGTATGTAGAGAGAACCAAGCTTTAATTACTCACTAAAATAAAAAATGCGTTCATTAAATTAACCTTCTTTTATTTTCAGATTCTACTAATTTCATCGTCCGTAGCAGTAGGTTTATGTTTAACAGGCATGGGATTTTCTAATGCAAACGAACCTGCTACCACCGTGGGTGAATGCTGCGCTCATATTACTGTACTGCTTCGCGTTTATGTTTGGAGCTGGCAGTGTCCCTTATGTCTTGATAGCTGAGGCTTTTGTGTCAGAGGTGAGATTTTTTAAAATTTAGTGTTGAGACACTCCGTTTTTTAATTGCTGCCTTTTTATAAGAAACTAAAGGAATAATAAAATTAAATTTAGCTTTTTTTTCTGGTCCCGATATTAACTCATTTGGACCCACTAGGGGATTTCATTACTAGCTTTGATTGAAAACAAAGCTGGGCGTTAAATTCTGTTTATGCCATTTAACACGCACTATCTCGGATTTGAACTAGGATTCTTCCTTCCTATCCCGCTAATTCATGCGGGATACAGCGTGATGTTAAAATTAATACTCTATAGTAAACGTACGCTAAGTATACCTCACGCTTATCAGTCATTTTTTGACAAGTGTTTATTTTAGATTACTGCCACAGACATATGTAAACTACTTATTATATTTATTTATAATATATGCTTATATATTGAAGGAGTTTTTAATTTATATAATTTATATAGAATAAAAAGAAATCATTGGAATTATTATCATTAAAAATATATAGATGTATGTTTATATGTAACTCAATTATGCGAAAGCTCCTAAACTAATTTGTTTCCAATTTGGCAAACGAACTAATGGCTTGACAGTGTAAGCCTTAAGGATAAGGACTCATAGCCATATTGGATAAACGTCTTGGATGTCTACCAAGAGGTGCGAGGCCAAATATTGTAGCAACCGTTTTTTAAAATTAAAATAATTCTGATATATAAGTTAGTAAAAGCTGTGCAAGCTAAGTAAGGCTTACTAAGCCAAAAAATGAAGAAAAGAGTGTTTTGACACTAACTTCACTAGAAACTTCATATAAAATATGACATAAGAAAAAATCTTTTAAATTAAAAATAAACTAATTACCTTTCTATTATCCACCAGGTCCAAAGCCTAGCGTCTATGATTCTGATGGAGTGGGTCTGGTTCCTCAACTTCTTCATCATCGGCGTTTTCCCTTTCCTGGTGAAGTTCTTCGGCTCCCACGGCTCTTTCTACTGTTTCGCTGTATTTGGCTTCATTGACATTCTATTCGGCATTTTCGTACTACCCGAAACAAAGGGGCTGACTAATGAACAGATTCAAGAATTGTTTCTACGAAGAAGAAAATAATACAAATAAGATATGTTTTATATAATGATATATAACTCAAATGAGTTGTTATGATTATAGTATAAGTGGAGTGGCAGCGTTCCTCAGAGGTTGTACGTTCGATTTTTAAGCAGAAAAGTCTTTTCATTAGAGATGTGTCGACTATGACTCAGACCGACTAACCGATTAGTCGATTGTGAGCAAGCTGACTAGTAGATTATTTATGATATGTCAATAATAGAAAAAAAGTAGGGGCCATGACTGAAAAATAGGAAAAACTAAATTTTATACCACTAAAGTGTGTATAGCTTATTTCAATTAGTAAAGTACAAACAAAATTGGGATTTATGTAATTTAAAGTAATTCAAGCAAAGTTTGAATGTATAGTCTAGTATAGTCGCTCTATTCGGCTAGTCGGCTTTACCAGTTGATACATCTCTACTACTTCATTGACCTAGATTACTACAAGGTATTAAAAATATGTTATTTACTTTATTTTTTTCTGTTTCAAAATAAGTATTTATTGTTTTCGTATCTTTTTTCTTATTTTTTTTTTGTTTTTTTTTACGTAAAATTAAAAAAAATATGAATGTATACTCAACACTGTCAATTTATCGTCGAACTTGAAATTGTTATTTTTATATACCAATTGAGGAGTACGTTCGAGTGAACATGCTGATTTCAGACAGTTACTGGTTTAAATGTTAAAAATATTTTTTGTAGCTTTACATTCCACGAAGAAATAGCTGTAGGCTAAGGCTAAGGCTAAGGCTAAGAAACAATTTGTATAAGTATATGAGATATAAATATAAGTAAAATAATTAAAATGTTATTGCAATAATGAACACCTTCAGACTTCAGAGCATACTCATAATTTTTCCCATTTAACAGTGAACAAAGACGAGAACGATCAGAATTAAATTGTATTTGCATGAATTTGTGTATATTTATATTGTGTGAAGAGTATTTAAGCATTTACAAATTGAAACGTGTAAGTCAAGTATTTTAAATATAAAATTAAATTATTAATTGGTTATTTCATTTTATTTTTAAGGTTATTATAAATAGCTTATATTGTGTTAAGTTTTATTACATATTTTCTTTTATTATATTATTACATAGGTTAATGTTCATGAAGCTGGATCATTATTTCATAAGGACGTACACTTGATCTTCTGACCTCTTATTTATCTAACAGGTTTCAAAGGGTTGATATGAATGGCAAGATATCCCCTGGGTCATTAATCAGTATGGGAGTCCCACAGGGGTCTATTCTTGGTCCTTTAATATTTTTAATATACATAAAGACTCAATTCTATAGTTAGGACGACGAGAGTATTGTTTGCTGATAATACTAAATTGATGATACTTGATGACAGCTCAATGGCTTTTTTGAAACGGCTCGTCTTGATTACTTTAACTACTTTCATATTATATCTCACGGCATTATACTTTGGGGTGATGCAGCCAATTTATGTTTTGCAGAATCGAGCTATTTACAGTACACAAAATTCTTTAAAAATTGATATATATACAATTACATGTTCAAAAACGAATTCGTTTTGGAAACAAAGCAAAAGCGCGGCGATGAGTTCCGCCACTCACTAATACTAATACCTTGATAGGCAGAAAGCGGGGAGTGGAATGCTTTAACATTACGTTCCCTAAGCCTAAGAAACCATTTCTTACGTATAGATACGATACAGTATGAAACTAGAAATAATCATTTACTAGTGACAAAATCTACTAGAATAGTGAACGTTGCGATGTTTTAATTCGTCTCATCAATAATTTAATCATCCAACGACTCCAAAAACAAATAACCAACGTACAAAAGCTCTCCAAACATTTATAATAAAATAAGAAAAACAAATTTAAAATTAGTCAAACTACCAAAACTATACCTAAAACTAACTAACGTTAATTGTCCAACTGTATGTCAGTAAAAAAATTAATATAAACATCTCTATTAATAAGAATTAAATCTGCTGCTATTATAGTGTACAAAGACCTTATTCAATTACGTCAAAAATGTTCTTTTATAAAAACCTTATCTTAGATTTCATAAGATTAAATAAAATATGAGGATCGTTGTGGCGCAGAGGCGCAACGTCTGCCTGTAACGCGACGGTTACTGGGTTCGATCCCCAGTCGGAGAAGATGGATTTTTCTATTTCCATTTTCTTCGCTCTGGCATCTAAGGCAAAGCGCGGCGTTGAGTTCCGCCACTCTACACGCAATGCCTCAAAAACGGCGGAAAGTGGGGACGGAGTAAGCAGGGACTAAGTAACGGAGTGTTTAACACTAGGTTCTTATGGTTCCTGCAGTTCCCTCTGCCTACCCTGCCATGTGCGGGATAAAGCGTGAAGCTAAAAAAAAAATATATCTAAGGAAAATTCCTTAGACAATCATGGTTTTAAGAAATAATGTAAATATTTACATTTGATTTTCCCAACTTTGTTACGTTAATGCTAATTAATTTCCCATATGTTACAAAGCTAGTGGCTGATTTGCGGCTGTTATACGCCTAAGCTTTACTCAAAATTTCAATCAAGTCTTCAATTTCGTAGACAATTTAAGATCAGAGCATAATGGAGTGGAGTAGAGAAGTTATGAA